>JAVQKC010210437.1:0-22975 GCA_036025475.1 Philypnodon macrostomus | reverse complement strand
GCCTGATGTTCTCAGGGTCCGAGATGGTTCATATGGGACCAACATGTCAGAGAGGTACTTTGGTGCTAAGCCATGGAGAGACTTATACACAAGCAGAGCTGTTTTAAAGTCTATTCTCTTAGCGACAGGAAGCCAGTGCAGAGACCTGAGGACAGGACTAATATGGTCATATTTTCTGGTTATATATATATATATATGTGTGTGTGTGTGTGTGTGTGTGTATGATGTTATTGTTTATATTCTACTTTTACTTTAAGCCATATAGCATCAAATCTATCTCTATATTGATCTTCAAATACATCTGTCCTTATAATATTTTTAAATAAAAATAAATTAACACATTTCTGGCCACATAAAAGACTGGCAGAGTTAAAAAAAAAAATATAATTATCTTCAGCTTTGATCAAACTGACCACAGTCACCACTTGAAAAGGAACAGGTGCAGTGTCAGGGGTCAATGAGGAAAAATGTTAACATTTTAAATCCACAAACAGTGATGTTTTATGATCAAAGCAAATGAGGAAACCTTCCACTTCCAAAGATGATAGCTGCTTGACCCATTTGGTGAAAGAGAACACTGCAATAGCAGCTGGCCATATCTTGCACAACTCAACCCTTATTTATATGCCCAACCAAAGCCGCCTCAGTCCTAAATATTCATTCACTTAGAAGTGTTACACAATTGTTGAGCACTCATTGGACCAGCGAAGAGGAAAAAAGTCTATTGTTTTTGTTTATTTTTCCTTGGTGTGCCATTTTGTACAGCGCTTTAATGCACCATACTTTTTACTAAAAAGGGTATACAGATTTCTGTGTATTGTTTGGAATTTCCAGAATTTGCACATTATTCTGATTACATCAATACTGAAACTTGTTACCTGATACTTGAGTAGTTGGATAATTATATAAATTTACTTTTGATTATTTTCAGTTCTACTTGAGTAATTCCATGACCCTTTAAACTCAAACTAGGCTGATGTACTAAAGTATGTCCGTTTCTCTTCACTGCTCGCCTCTTGGCCTGTAGCCTTTCCTTTTGCAACAACTCCAGCTCTCGGCATCTCTTTCTCCACCCCAACTGGTGTTTTTTGAGCTGTGGCACCTCGCTGGAGTGACCCATGCATTATTCACATGGGACTCAAGTGGGATGCATGTGGGGACACTCAGAGACTTTCACAGGTTGCCATCGCTGCCACAGTTTTGATTTGACCGTGGCAAGAGCGTTTTCGGAAAACATTAAGAGTCTGTGACACCGGTCCTCGCACTAAATATTTTATGCGGGTTGACAGCTAAGAGGCTCAGAAGTTCAGTCTTGAAAGCACTTGTATGTATTTATTCCCCCCTCACAAGCAGTTTCATAAAAGAATCACCAAGTTATGGGTATGTGCATTATTCTTAAACCTGCAAAGTTGTGCCATGATCGGAGTAGGGGTCCTGTGAATGGGTAAGAAAAGGTGAGGCATGAATATATTCATCTCTGCACTGCAAAAGTTAGACAAATACCATCACCTAAAAATCACAACTTACATCAAGTAACATCTGTGACCTATGGGACCTTAGCCGGGCGCACCCTGGACAATGGCCATTTGGTCGCAGGGCTAATTCACTCTCACATTAACTGACTACAGGGGCAATTCTTAACTTTAAACAAATACAGTTCAGTAAACCTTTCAAGTATTTTACTAAATAATTAATTTACATATTTTGTGTTTTCTAGATTTTATTTTTTAATTATTTGTCATAATTTCCCGTGCTTCATAGCTGCCGTGTGCAGAGATAGGTGGTCAATCAGCTTTGAACAGAAAAAATAGATAAATCAATGAAGTTCATGGCCTCGTTGCCCTTTTATAGTAAAAAACACAGTTCACCCAGAGTTCACTTGTCGCTTATCATCAAATTTGGTTGTATATATGGCAAGTATTACGGCCTATGATGGGTGGGTGGGGGTATGGCTGAAGGATGGAAAAGGCCAAAGTTACCCAGAGACAACTACGACACACACGATGTGACCCTGATTCGCAGGGTCACTGTTCGGTCAGACCGCTGCTGTAGGCCAAATGTGTGTGGGTTGTGTGAAAGCAGTGATGCTGATGGTGAGGGGGAATCAAGTTCAAACTCAGAAAATACCCAAAATATCTTTAAGCGACCAGTCCTGTGTCATAACATGAGCAGCCGCCCCGCCCAAACTCAAAACGAGTTCAACTGGAGTTCACAGAGACCACGCCCCCTCGCCAACACATCATCAGACAGATGACATGGCATCACCAGGCCCAAATCACCAAACATTGTCCTATATTGAGTCTATGAGGTTACAGCGACACCCAACTGGGAAAAGCTACAATTTAAAAAATGTACCGTAATATTATTATTAATAATAATAATAATAATAATAATAATAATAATAATAATAATAATAATAATAATAATAATGTAAACAGTAATAATAATTAAAAAATAATAAAAAACAATAATAATAGTATTAGTATGATATTTTTCTGCATTATTTCAAGCAACAAAATTAACGGTTTAATGTAGGTCAGGGTGAAAATTTTAAATCACATTTATGACTTTAGTGCATATCAGTGTGTGGAGTTCAGTTGTGTTGAGTTCAGTTGTGTGAGTTCAATTGTGCGGTGTTCAGTTGTGTGGTATTCAGTTGTGAGGAGTTCAGTTGTGTGGTGTTCAGTTATGTGGAGTTCAGTTGTGTGGTGTTCAGTTGTGTTGAGTTCAGTTGTGTTGAGTTCAGTTGTGTGGTGTTCAGTTGTGCAGTGTTCAGTTGTGTGGTGTTTAGTTGTGTGGAGTTCAGTTGTGTGGTGTTATTTTGTGATATTTATATAATTATACACTGTAATATAATAAAAAAAATATTCTGAAAAAACTGCAATTAGAAAATGTGTTTTTATAATAGTGTTTTATTTATTTTTTTTATATTCTGATTAATTGCATGGCTCTATTTGATATCACTAATAGAACTTGTAAAATATTTTTATTTATTTATTTTTATAGATTTGGTAATCATTTGGATTTATATTAAATCATATTGATTAAAAATACTTTTTTTGTATTCTTTTTTTAAACCTACAATGGTGAAAGACTTCAGAAGACCTGACATGTTTCTAGGTTATTTTAAACAGATATATTACAATCTGCTGTTTAATAACATTTTATATGACGAATATCTCGAATATCTGCATTTTAAGTATTTATAAGTAGCATATTTTTAGCAAAAAAACTGAAACTGAATAGATCCATGCTCCTTTTTAAAAGCCATTTAGACTGACACAGACTGACAACAGAATTCCATTATTTTTTTTAAATTAAATATATAACAAATTATATTCATTGGTAAATTATATTTTGGCAAAAGATAACAGTTAGTGCACAAATGATTAATATGACAATATACAAAAAAACAGAACAGTGACAAAAGTTTTTTTAATAAATGAACATGCATGAGCTGAAAATAATGTAAATAGAAATTTTCATACAAACCGCAAAAGTCGTTTCAGTGAATTTTTGCAACAACTTGCTCAACATTCCTTTTCTTTATTAAATGATAATCTGACCGCTACAGAATATTTTGGCATATTAGTGATAATAGAGTGCCCCCAAGTGGTGAATATATGTACATCAATCGAACACTTCTGTGCGTCTCATGATTTAAAAAAATTCTTTAGGTGAAAATATTAACCAACCACTTAATGAAACCTAGTAATAACTGCATAAATATTTAAAAAGGTCATTGTGCAGCGTTTGTATGTGTGTTGTTCAGCATAGCCCTGAGACTTGTTCACTTCTCAAATCTAAAGCTTTGTTTCTGTGTTAAGTCTTAATATGAGACTGTGGCACACTAACCACAATATTGACAGTAAATAAATACATATATTTAAACACAACTGAAAAATAATGTTAAGTTATGTTGCACTGAAGATATTAACGGAAGTAATATAAATAAAGTTGTCTTTACAATTAACTGTATATAAAAATGAATAACCACTTACCTACAATTAACATACTCTATACAACCATTGTGCTATTTATGTAACAGATTAAATTAAATGAATAACAGGCAATGCAACATGTGCTGACACAAAAAACCAAAGGCTATGTTGTATTTCCATGGGAAATATACAAAGAGATGGCCTCCCGACTCAAGTCCAGGTTTGGTCCAAATGTGTACTACGATGTGAAATCTATGATGACTCAAAGTCTTCTGGGGTGTTATTTTGGTCCTGTGCAGCAGGTTCAACCAGTCTTCTATAGGAGAAAGCCAACATGACCTGCAATACATACGAGATAGATATGTCAACAAACAAACAATCGATCTCTAGGGGCATTGATAGAAGATAGAGATATATATAGATTATATATAGATTATAATTTTATATAATATATATAGATTATAATTTTATATATAGCCTCTCTTTTGGCACATACATACTGAGCCCTTTATAAAAAATATGTTGAGCGTTGTATCTTTTAGAAATGATGCACACACCTCTTTTGAGAGACACACATATACATTATAAATGCTAAAAGTAAGCTACTAATGCTCAGATGTTAACTTTTGAGCCCTGACATTAAAGCTTCTTGTTTTGTTCATTCCAATGAAGATACTCACTGGAAGATGTTTTTTCCCATACACTTTAGCTTGAATAAGAAAGGTTGTATTTCCATATGAGTGAGTAGGTTCACATCATTAGGAAATTGCTGTGGTACATGGTTCAAACATAAGTAGGTTTAAACATACAATAAATAAAGAATATAATAAATCTGTACACAAAACTTACTGAAACATACTTATAAACATACACCAATGAGGTATATGATAACGTGACATAATAAAGTGTCCGAAGTGATAAACTGTGTAGACTGTGACCTAAACACGGCGGTGAATATGAGGTCCATACAATATATACACATGACAGGTGCAGGTCTTAACAGTGCAGTGCAGAACATACAAGATTCACAAGGCCATGTATCTGAAACAGAGCGGGTGGTACATTGTCATGTGACTGAAACAGAAGGGGTGGTGGTACATTGTCATGTGACTGAAACAGAGCAGGTGGTGGTAACAGTTAAGGCTATAGTTCATGAGTCCTGCCTGAGGGGAGTGGGTCTAAAAGTCCATGACCAATGTGAGAAGGGTTGGCTGTGATCAGACCTGAATAGTAGGGCCACTTTCACAAAAGTCTTTCTTGACTCTAATGACATTATCAATGTTATCAATGCATAAAAAAAATACAAATAAAACAGTCATACTGATAAAAGTGTAAGAAGTCCCATCATGACCCCCATCATAATGTACATGTTGTCTGTTAGGCCTCCAGCCCAGAGAGGTCCCAGGATGGTAGCAAGACCCCCCACAGACCGACGCACGCCTTGACTGAATCCTGAAATACCACAAATCAAGAGAAATTTAGAAGAAACAAAGCTAAATACATTATTTTGCTAAATACTTTTTATACCTTGTGTTTTCTCTGCAGTAACTTTGGAGTAAAGTGAGACTTGAGCCACAGCCACAAATGGCAGTCCCAAAACCTGTAGAAACACCCCAATGATGAACTCAGTCAACGGCCATGGGTAGTCTCCTACATGGTCCAGTAAAAGGAAGAGGAAAAATGTGTTAGCCAACTGTGACTATGCTGTAAACATCTGTGGTAAGTTGAGGTCACATGTTTTATGTCACTTTTAAAATGATCAAGAACTGAAATTAAACCTAGTGGAGTGGCCAAGAAGATGAGACACCACACGCCGGAGATGTTGCAGATGGCCAATCCAATAGCCAGGACCACCCGCTCAGTGACTCGACCGCTCAACCAGCGAACAAAAAAGAATCCAGCGATCACCTCAACACCACACAGACAGTACATGACACTGTTCTCCAGCTCACCGTAGCCAAAGAATTTCTGGGTCAGTGGGGTCACCATGGTCTAAAAAATATAAAAAGTAGAGTAGAAAAGAACTGTTAATTTCCCTTCATAGTTGTGCTTTTCTGAATTTATGCCTTTTTGGTTATTAGGGATCTCCCGTGAATGCTTAGATGGACCATGTCATTTTTACATTGGATGTTAACAATATTGAAAATATTATTATTCTTCTGGGGAAAAAAAATATATATATATATGAGAAACAGAGTTATTCAATTCAGTTTGTAATTACCTCCAGAGTTATTCCATTCAGTTTGTAATTACCTCTAAAGCAGTCTGATTGAAAAGTGTGATGAACTGAGCTGCCAGCAGCACAACCACCTCTTCTCTCAGGAATTCTACAATACAGAGACGGATTAATAGCACATATTGTTCAAGGGACTAAGTATGATAAACCCAGAATATCAACCTACCTCGAGACAAACTGAAATTCTTAAAGGGGTTGGACGACTCCTGGGCCTCTGTTGGTGGAGGAGAAGAAGGTGGGGAGATATCGTCGGCACCTGAGTCATTGCTTGTTGGGTGGGGCATCACCAAAGAGCCGTAAGAGCCATGAGAGTTCATTAGAGGTTTAGCCTCGTCATTGTTGTCTTCATTATTTTCCACAAGTCCCTGGTCATTCTCAGTGCTCCTGTTTGTTAGCTTATCTTTGGCATTAGTTCTTTCTAAATATGGCAGGTCCCAGTACATGAAAACAACAGCCAGTTGAAGGAGAATCCACAGAAGGCACATAAAGAGCTATAAATAAAGCATAGTGTTATACACAAACTTACTCGGGATATATATATATATATATATATATATAATGTATACTGGCACAATTGTATCATTACCCCAGGTGCTGTGTACTTATTGACAACAAAAGGACCCATGTTGAAATCACACAATCTTAGAAAGATGTTAAATGCTGGACCTGGATTAAAGGACATGGTTTAAATTGTGTTACACTATAACATATGCAACAAATAATACAAACACAAGGAAAAAAAGCAACTGACCAATTAGAAGGCCAGCTTGTCTACAAGCCATGACAGCGGCAAATACAGTTGCACGGTCCTCTGACATAGTGCTTCTGGTCAGAAAGCCAAAGATCGCTGAGCCTGCACCTGTGCCAATGCCTGAAACATGACACTATTTCGTTACTGTGCTCCTAAATGTTGTAAAACAGTCTCATTGATATTTCCCCATACCTGCTACAAGTCTACTTGACAGAAGCAGCCACTTGGAGAATCCCATAAAATACATAAAATTGCCTGGAGAAAAACAAAGAAAACTGTAATCTTCAATTGATGCTTTAGGTACTATAGATTATGAAACCACTTTTATTGTGTGTCTTACCTACTATCTCAAAAAGATTTGCGAACAAGATGATCTTTTTGGTGGTACGTGTCCGGTCGGACCAATGGCCAAATACCGGCCCTGATATGAGGCCAGTTAAGCTGAATGCTGATAGGGAAAGACCCAGGAAGTACGGTGCAGCATCTAAAGTCTGTAGATATCTCCATATTGTTGGCAATATTACAGCTGGGACACAAGTCAGAGAATACTGTAAATGTCTGGAAACCGACTGTTGGTACAGGGAAGGTAAATACTGCAATCTTCTACCCTGTGCTTGTGCAAGAGACAAATAAAATCAAACACAGACCAGCAGGCTGAATAACATTTACAGATCTTGTACTATGCAAAAACCTCATTCACCATTGTTTTATTGCAAGCTCAAAATTGAACAGAGATGAGTGACTGCATTTGTCTGTCACTGCATGCTGCCATAATCACACAAAGCATGGCGCTGATCTCAGCACAATCAAAATTGAATTTAGCAGTCAGAAGACACCAGTAAAGTGTGTCCTAAGAAGAATGTGTAAATGCAATGGTTGTGTAAAAACGGTCTAGAACTCTGAGACTGCTAACCATACATCTGCCACAACTGCTATGGCACCAACGGGCACCTTAATCAGACATTATGTGATTTTAACTGCCATCATATTAGTCAGATGTGTTCAGGGCCGGGGGGGTCATTAGCTAGTTCAGGTTTGAGCCTAATCGAGCAATGCATGTGGAAGTTAACCGTCAAATTTACCTGACCTCCCAATTTCAATCCAAAATGACTGACCTGTTGTGATGTTGTAGGCTGGGCCATAATAATATTTTATGTTGGGTACACTGTGGAGAATCACTGTACCAAGTTTCATTGCTCTTTGACAAAGTAAGTGTGTCCAGAGTCCCATGAAGTTCAAAAACAAGGCGCTATTGACGCATTCTTTATTTGACTGTGCCAAAGTTCTTGAGATTTTGTTTATGTTCATCAGGATTTTATGAAGCTCAGTGCTTCAGGGTAGTTAATTAATTGTCATTAATTGTAGAAGTACCAAAATCAATCTAGTTCAGCGTCTTCATGATATGTAGCTGTCTACAAAAGTTGAAAAAGATCCAGCAAAGACTTTATCAGTTATTAAATTTAGCTTTAGGGCATTAATATTCTTCATAATAGAAGTAACCAAATCAATCAAGTTCGGCGTGTTTATGATATGTACCTGTGTGTAAAATGTGAAACTGATGCATTTCATATAAAGAAAAAAATATATAAAAATATATATTCATTAGCATAGCTTTGTCGCTTTCACAAAATATTCTTGAATTGTACAATACAATTTAATAAAAAATTATATATATAAACAGTTAAAATAATACGCACCATATTCAATACCGCTCAGAAGGAAAATTAGTCCAATTGTGAAATATGTCAGCTTCTTTTTCCGACGTTCATCCATGTTGTTGGCTTTTACACTGTACTAGACTGTATGTTTATATTTCATTATTCTTTGCTAGTGAGCTACACAGTTGAGAGCAAATCTGGCATAATCCCGAGTGCAGTGCTTCCAATTAGCGTCGATTGCGGAACCACGTTACCAATCACCTCTGTTCTCCGTTTAAAAGATAAACCGATATTAACATCTTTATATCTCTTCTCTGCTGTCCTGTGCTTGTTCTTACTGTTTAAAATCGTTGAGTCCGACAAAGGTCTAGCTACTGTTCCACGCGCAATCCCAAATTTTACCAGTCGCCCCTGCGCAGTTTAGTTCCACCGTGAGCTTCACCTACTTGTATCACTTCCGGTTTATACACCGTTGAAAATATTTTCAATGCAAAACGAACCTAGATTTTAACCACAAAGTAACATCCACTGAAATGAAACCCTAATGTGTTGAGAAGAACTAATCTCACTCCACATTTGCCACAGGTTGTATCATTCGGAGCCTAACACAAGCTTAATAGTGTTGTTACTGTCCATCGCCTGACACCCATTACCATTTACACTGGGAATGTCAGATTCCACCCCTAATGTAATTAAATGATTGTGTCTTCATGCCGCAGTGATTGTCTTGCTCTGCCTAAGTGTAAAAATTGCCCACCCCCATCGCAAAAGGGTCCCAAAAGTAGAGGGATTTGAGGAACTTTTTGTGAATGCTTATTAATGGTTGTGGTGTTTGGACTTGAGCACAGAAAACAACAAATAAAACCAACATAAGAAATACACTTTATTTACAGTTTCAAATGTGGATCTTTATAAACAATGTAGAACTAGTACTGTGACTAATGAGAACCAATATTGTCAATGTTTTGTTTGTGATTTGTTGTTGAAAATGGAGATGTCCTCCAGACTCCAATAAAACTGTCTTTACTATCAAGGAGAATAGTATCAGTGACGAGGCAGTTGTAGAAAAATGTTTCATATAATAATAACCAAATGGCTATTAAAACGCCAATTTCTTCATCAGAAGATAGACTCTTGAGTCCACCTCAAAGCCATGAAGGTTGTTGGCATCTCCTTGGAGCCTCATGAGAAGTCCTCCATAAGAAACATATGCAGAGCTGCAGAATATGGACAAGAGCAGAGCTTAACTACATGTAATTACTAGAAAGTCATATTTATAAAAAATAACCTATATACGTCTTTCATTGTTTAATAAAATCAATAATACAGTGTAAAAGTTAGATTCCAAAAAATATTCCTGTTTGAAATGATGATTACCCAGTCATACGATGGGCATACGTCATTTGGACAAAGTATTTTTAAAAAGCAAAACTGTGTCAAATGCCCAAATATGTATCTTTAAATACACTGAACCACAGCAGTCATGATCTCCATAAATTGCTTATGTTGAACTCTGCTTTGTGAAATGTTGTTTGTGGCAAAACTAAACTTCTAACTAAACTGTGTGTTGTGTTTCTGTGTGTTGTGTTTCTGTGTGTTGTGTTTCTGTGTGTTGTGTTTCTGTGAGTTGTGTTTCTGTGAGTTGTGTTTCTGTGTGTTGTGTTTCTGTGTGTTGTGTTTCTGTGCTTAATCCAGAAGTCCTCCATAAGAAACATATGCAGAGCTGCAGAATATGGACAAGAACAGATCTTAACTACATGTAATTACTAGAAAGTCATACTTATAAACAAGAACCCCAGATGGTAAAAGAATACATCCATTGCGTGAATAAACAGTGAACATCACTTACAGACGCGTGGCTGCTTCAGTTGACGTTTCATCACCTTCAATCTTGTAAACCTTTCCGTACATGACATACTCAAACTGGTCCGCTCTAAAACAATTTCAAAATGAGAGAAGATAAAAACACCAGAATACTTTACCGTTTTCTATTATGATATACATCTGGACGAAGAGCAGTATTGAAACTTCAAGACATATCCTGACCATCTAGAGCAGACCTAAAACATACCTAGATGGCCTGTCATCTTGAGGGTTGTATTCTCCATCATCTGGCGTTCCATCTTCATATAAAGTGCTAGCAATAACCAATCTGAATTTGTCACCTTAATGATAAGAATTTATATGAGTTGGCACATTTACACTGCACACAAGAAGTATGTATGCAACTTACCAAGATCAACTGGATAGATTTGTATATTCACATCCAAGATGAGATCCATCTTGAAAGATTCACTTTCACAATGCAGACGAGACACTGGAGAAAGGAATAAACAATACTCGATTAGTGTGTTGATACATGACGATATGTATAAAGTGATAAATACAGGATGCAACTTATTTAACTGAACAAAAATAATGATTAATATATAAATACGAGACTGATGACTAACCTCTGTCAAACTTCTTGCCATCTGGGTCAATGTCTTTTACATCAAAAATATCTTCAAACAGGATTCCAGCCATCTTTTATATGAGCCTTAATTGGGAGGAAGAAATGTAGAATAAAAATAAATAAGCAACTGCACATTTATGAAAATGTTGAACTGTTGCTGGAATGTTCTTAAGATTCAATTATTGTTACATTTAAAGTAAAAATAAATAAATATATATTTATATAACCTTAGCCAACAAACTAAAAAAATATATAATATTATTTATAATAATTTATAATAGTTTATTTAAAAATTACTCTAAATTGTATTTATAGCGGAATTAGCTTGAAGCTGTAGCTTGGTGAAAGGTAAAAAGCATACTATATCTTACCCGGGTGAACTTTTTGTGGTTGTAAAATGAATGCACAGCAGCTACTCCTAAACGATCTGTGGGAACGTGTCTTTTAAACTTCGAGAGAGAGAAACGTGGATACTTTCATTCATTACTCTGTGAAAGCATAGCACAAATACGTAAAACCCATGGATGTGTGGTAAAACCGCGCAGTGCAATGTGCTCAACCTTTGACACAAAACTACTTCCGGCTACTTCCGCCAAAAGAAATGAAATCTTTAATACTAAATAATAATAACATGGTAGGTATACAGAATTGATGGAACATAGAAAATAAATGTTATATTTATATTTGTTATATGTTATAATTAATTTGTATTTGTTTTGTTTCTGTCAAGTGAACTACGTCATCAGCAGCTGGTTGCTAGGTGTTTTTTTCCCAGCGTCCTTTTTTGTTGCCAACCACAGGCTAATGCTTTTTGCTGCACATGACCTTTTCAAAATCGTTTTGCTGGGCCAATATGGAATCTATGACTTAATGTTTGCCATAACCACGCTGATTGAGATCGCATAATAACATACGTGCATATAAGAATCCCAGGTAAGAAAATATATTTTAATCCAAAGGTTTGCCTAGTGCTAACGCTAGCCAGAGTTAGCTAGTTAACATTTAGGTTTATGTTGTTGTTTTTTTTAAATAAACAGAGAAACACAATTGATTAATCAGACTTTAGCGTTAGCGTTATTTCAACAGTGCATCAACCATATAACGCTAACGTGAATGTTTTTCTATCTGGGTTTTATTACACATTTAATCCAAAGCCAGTCACTTCGAATGTTCGTCAAACATTGTTTATAATATCTTTCTATTACAGAAAAAACACGCTGAATGTGACGTGCTGCAAGGTTCTGATCATTGTTGCTCATATGAGTTTCAAGGAAAAAGCCGAGATGGGGGACGTGTTGGCAACTGAAGCAGAGCTTCTTGGAATGATCAAAGAGGTAAACAGATTCATAATATACTATAATAATATAGTCACGTAAGAGGTGTATATATATATATATATATATATATATACATACATACATACATACATACATACATACATACATACATACATACATACATACATACAGCTTGAGCTTTAAACAATGCGTGTACTTTGTGTTTGGTAGTACCTTAAATTTGAGGAATTTGAAGAAACCGTTCACAATTTTGACAATGAATGCAAAATCAAAGGCAAACTGGTCTCTAAACCACAAGGAACCTTTATGAGAGATGCCAAGACCAGAGTCATTCAGGTAAAAGTCAGTTCTATCACTGCAGCTTGTGGAAAGGCTTATTGCTATTGCTATGATTTTTCTACATAAACATTGTGTTATTAATGTACCACAGAAAGACCTCCTTAGCTCTTTTGACGATGGAGACTACAAGGTGTTTTTTGAACTTTGGACAAATAATATTTCACCAGAGTTGAAAGACTCAGATGCTGATGTACAGAGCCTGGAGTTTTACCTTAACATTCACTTTACCATCTACCCACTACGGAAGCATTTTAGTAGACAGGTGTGTACGTTTTACTTTACCGTATCTGTAAAAAAGTATTACCCTTTTACAATGAAGGTGACGTAAATGTGCTGTTATGCAAAATGTCCACTAAGCGGTGCTACAGAGTTTTACCAAGCATTCAGTCTTGCAAACAGCTATGACATTGTTCTAGATCAGTTTTTCTCAAACTGATGATCCGGGGACCACTAGTGGCCCGTGGGAAGATGTCACAAAAAAAAAATCAGATTTTATTCAATGTTTCTCAACTCACCATAAGTCTCTCTGAGCAATTGATGAGCACAGATAAGTTGACTTCTAATTTGAAAACTAGGCAAATTTAGCCTTAATTGAAACTGTAGCCTTTTGTCTGACACTACACACTCTCTGAGTCTCGGGGGTTTGCCAAAGTGGTGCCTGGATTGAAAAAGTTTGAGAAACACTGTTCTAGATCATTTTATGCTTTAAGATATCTAGCATATTCCAGAAAGGAAAGTTTAAATCATACTCTCTTGTAGCATAGTGGCTGGCTTATTACATAAGTAGATACCATAAATACCATAATAGATTTGATAATAATATGACTTTGTATTCTAATATATTAAATAATTGTAATGCAATCTCTGTTAAAACAGGATCAAAGTGACTTTGAGGATAGAATATGTTTCTTTAAGCAGTATCTTGAGACACGAGGAGCAGCTCTCAGTCAGACCACAGAGTTTCTGCCTTACTACGCACTTCCGTTTGTTCCCAATCCCACCGTCCACCCTTCCTTTAAAATCCTTTTTCAGGTAGGACTTTTTTCATGAATACATAATTCCATTTCAGACTTTCACCCTATGCCATGGTAACTGTTGTTTTATATGCTGTCTTTGTGTAGGATTCCTGGATACCACAGGTTAAGAATAAACTGGAGCAATTTCTGTCAGTGACACTAAGGCCATCAAACACTCCAAGGCTGTTAAATCTATATGTATCCTTTTTCCTGTATTGTTATTACTGAAACATTTACTAAGAGACACTGTCCTAGATTACACAGTATCCTTACACTGTAATTTACAGTTATGGTTTAAATGACTTATTAACTAGCCAAATATGTCAGACTGAGGAAAGGTGGAAGATAACATTAAACTGTAAATGTTTCAAATGCCATTTAAAGTCCAGGACCTTGTATGAGTGTCTAAAGAACATGAGAACTATACACTAGAACTATAGCTAAATGTACGCACAAACCTATCCCTCCCATTATAACAACATGATTATGATCCTGTGCTAATACAAATCTTACAGTACACAATAAAAGAGTATTACTTAAGTTTAAAACAAATACATTTTTGGATGACACAGGACCGGATGTCAGACAATCCTGAAGCCTATGATTTAGCAGAGAGATTTCACAGGACATGAACGCAAATAATAATGATTGATCAGTTTTAGACTATCTATGTATACTGTGGATTCTTTAACAAACATCCTGTAGAGGGAGAGTGGAAGAAGTACAACAGGCACGTAATAATTTCCAGCTTTATTAAATCTATGTACAATTCAGTTATAGCTGTCTTGTCATGTGGCATGTGAAATGATAAAGATTGTAAAATGTCCTTTTTCATAAATGTATACATATTTTGTTGTGTTGTGTCCAGAGACCATACAGCAGTTACAGATCCAGCTGGCTGAGTCAGACCGGCGCATTTTAAATTACATAAAGAAGTTCAATAAGATGCAGGATGACTACCACAACCTGATTGGAATTACTGCTGAGCTTGTTGACTCATTGGAGGCCACTGTCAATGGAAAAATGGTAGGTCATATTCATGTGAATACTGATTAAAACACAAAGAATATGTCAGTGTAACTCATAAGAACCACCTTTTGAGTTTCTTCCCACTCACACACAATTTTAAGCTCAATATGCTGCTGTTTTTGTAGATCTCCCCTGAGTATGTACAGAGTGTTTGTGTTCGCCTGTTCAGCAGTCAGATGAGGCAGAGTGTAGTTCAGAGCACTGACTTCACCAGGCCTGGCACTGTAAGTGTATTCACAACGCTATTCTCTTTTACTCTTTCTGCTTTTCACTTGGCTTCAAATAATCGTTACTGGGATGTGCTGTGAAAAAAACAACCTATATCTGTCTTTCATTGGTTAATAAAATCAATAATAAAGTGTAGATTCCAAAAAATATTTCTGTTTTGAAATGATGATTACCCAGTCATACGATGGGCATACGTTATTTGGACAAAGTATTTTTAAAAAGCAAAACTGTGTCAAATGCCCAAATAGGTATCTTTATCATGCTCTCCATAAGTTGCTTATGTTGAACTCTGCTTTGTGAAATGTTGTTTGTGGCAAAACTAAACTTCCCTCTGTGTGTTGTGTTTCTGTGTGTTGTGTTTGTGTGCTTAATCCACAAAGGGATATTACTCTATGAGTCCTTATGATGATGGCTATGTAAGTTTATTATGGTTTTCATCTACTTCCTTTCATTGCCAAGGACCCTCTGTCTGATTTTGCCTGCTTCTACCACTCCTACATCTGTCCCACCTCCATTGTATGCATTTTAGTCTTACACTAACCATTTTTATATTCATCTAGTTTCATGCTATTGTCGCAGATAATTGCTTTTTGTTTTAGGAACTTGTTTTGTCAACCGACTTACCCCACCTTTAGGACATCTTATATTACTTTGTTTCTAAAAATGTAGCTATATTTCCCTGTTCCTTCCTCAACCCTCCTTTTGAGTCAGTTAAAGTAAATTGTGTCATTTTACATTTGATTTGAACATAAGAGTTTTTAATCAAACCTTATGACAGGAATGGAAGGAAAAAAAGAAAACTTTGATTTGAAGATTTTCTCTATTATTACAGTGCAGTTTTGTGCTCACACACAATGTAATGTATTTTGAATAAAATAGAAATGTTTTGTGGATGAAGCACAATTTAATTAATTATTATATAGGCGAAACAAAAGTTTTGTTGATATTATGGAATCACCTCCATCCACATGTGAGTCAGCAGATCCTACGTGTATGCGATAACTCAAAACTGCCAGATCAGTTTAAACTTTTACAACTTTTTAAAACCCTTAGAAATCAACTTGCTATCGGGTACAAAATCACTGTAGTCCATAAAAAATATAAATGAATTGAAATACAGTTTAAATACTGAATTAATTCCTTTAAAAAACGTGATATCATCGGTTATTATGTGCAATATATCGAGTATTGCAGTATTGCCATATTGTGATTTTATCGGTATCGTGAGCCATGTATCACGTATTGTATCAAATCGTGAGGTACCCTGAGGTTCCCAGCCGTAAGTACCTGTGGGTTCTATTAAGGGTCTTTGTGTTAGAGTGCAGGGACACATGCCTCCACAGGACAGGAGCGCTCTGATTGTTTGAAACATTGTTTATTTATGTCTCATTGAGATGTTAATGTGTGTTAATGGAGATGCATTGATTTACTTCAACATGAAGGTATCCATTCCATAAATGTCCTTAACTCTTGATGAGCTGAGAGATGATTTGCTTCAATCAAGCAACTGTATTGTTATGGTAGATTGTTCCTTTGGCCTTCAGTAAGCTCCAAGGCAAGAATGTTTAAAGAAAAGGAAAGAATCCAGGTATCAAAGCCTTTCCCTAGAACCTGCTGTAATGCAATGCAAAGATGTGGTCAGACCACTGGATACCTGAGAAGACATGGATCACTCGTCTGACCTTTCACTTTGCCAGCTCAAATCTGAGCTTTAAGGTGAATTTCAGGGCCCAGCATTTCATGTAGTATACCTTCAGACCTCTTCAACCCATTTTACCAACAACTATATTAATATTAAAAGGAAAACAAAAATGCTTAGGTTTGTGATATTTGGGATAGTTGCTGACTAATCACTAGTGATGACAAATTCCAGGCCTCGTGAACCAATGAACCACTTTGAACACAATCATTTCATACACACACAATAGTGACATCTACTGGCAATGTGCCAGAACTACATTGGAAAAAAATCCTTGTTGGAACACATGCAAAAGTGAAATCCAAAGCCTCACTGGTCACACTAATCTCCACTGAACTGACTGTCACTAACACTACTGACAGCATGGGGACGCACATAAAGGATTTTGCATGTACAGGTACAGGAAGCATGTATGCTATGCATGTCTATACATTTGAATAGACTTTTCCTAAAGTGTTTTTGCAAAAACTATATTACAAAGTACATTAGTGTATCATATTCTTAATTTTCATATTCACCACATTCTTAATAGTAAAAATGTTTTTCCATTTTGTCTTTTGTGGACATTTACTCTCATTTTAGGCCTCCTCAATTCTACGAGCATCCCTTGCACCACAGTAAGTGAATACTTTAATCTAGTTTTTATTTTTAATGTAATTTCATTTGGCCAAACTGGCAATATTTTTAATTAGGGGTGACTAACACTTTTATTTTCACAGAAGACACAAAGATGTTCCAATGTTGCCCTCGTTGGACTATGACAAACTGAAGAAAGATCTCCTCGAGGGAGCAGACAGGCTTAGTGCCCTGCTGCTACAGGCACTGCGCTGGGTAACTGCCTTTCAGAGTTTGTCAGAGTTTAGTATGCTAATTTAATTTGACCAATTTATTGTAAAATTAGAATTTTGTGTAGTTTTTACAAAATGACTTTTAGGATAACGAGTGTTAAACCATGTGTTTATTATTATCATAAATATATTTGTTCTTTTTGTAGAGACTTACTCGTTCTTTTGCTGGAGAGCAGCGAGACACAGTGCTTCAGGCCTACATCAGCAATGATCTGCTTGATCGCTATAGCAATACCAAGGTGGGTCGATGGTACACGCAAAGTACAAGTAGGGCTGCAACTAACCATTATTTTGTTAATCGACTAATCTGTCAACTATTTTTCCAAATAATTGATTAATCATTGGCTATCAATAGCTGCGTACATGGGAGATGCTTTACAAAATCACCAGGTGAAGCTAAAACTATGCCACCAGAGGACTTCTGGTTGGTCACAGTCACCAAATATAGCTAACAAAATAATGCAAATCAAAATAATACAAAACAAAATAATACAAAACAAAATAATGCAAAACAGCAGCAGGCTAACCACCCTAAAGGCTGTTAGTTCCACCGAAGGACCGCAAGTTACGAAACAGGCCTGCTCTCAATCAATAGACACCGTTATGGCGTTTTCCCAAAAACATAGTACTGGACCAGTCACAGAATCCCTGACGGCAATTGGGAGCATGATAAAAACCCAGAGCACTGGTCAAGCAACAGAAATCCCAAAAGCAGTTAGGAACCAAACCTGCCCTCAAACTGCAACACAGGACTAGCAAAAGATGCAGAGCAGCAGAGCACACGGCCAGCACAGCAAAGTAGTATGTAAAGTAGTCAGTGTACAGCTTGTATAATGTATGGCAGTGTGTTGAGTTATTTTGAGGGGACAGAAAACTACTTTAGACTACTTTACATTGTATCAAAGTGTCATATCCTCAGTGTTGTCCCATGAAAATAATAAAGATATAATGGAATATTTACAAAAATGTGAGGGGTGTACTTTTGTGAGATACTGTAAATAAACAGGTAATACAAATATTATGGTAACTGCATTACACCAATGTTCCATTCACATTTCTCTTGAGCGATAATTATTATTAAACTAATGTCTCTTTTCACTTTTTACACGTCTATAACAAAGAGTACATACTTGATCCTCACATTCCCTCGCAGCTCTTTGTTGATGTTCTTACAACAGTACAGTAGTAATTTCCATAGGAAACTAATCACATTTAGAAAAGTACAGAACTGACTATGGCAATTATGTGTAGGGTGTCCATGTTAATGTTGCTCAAGGCTCTAGGTTAGGTTTCAAAAGTAAATATATTTGCTGATTGTGCTGTGTGCCATCAAGCCTGTGTGCCATCAAGCCATTTATAACATTGAGCATTGTTTTCTACTCCCAGGAAACTGTGCTTCATTTACTGAGGTCAGAGAATGACATAGTGCGTCAGTGTATGGCACGTCTGATCAATGCCTTTGCTTCTCTCGCAGAGGGTAAGTGCCCATTGGTTATGAATATGTTCCAGTGACTTTCTAATAATTCTACTGACTTATTGTCTTAGTGAATGTATAGGGCTGTAGTGCATATTGGCTTATATTGTATACTTCCGTTCAGAACAAAAAACACTAACAATCCTACAGTTACGGAGAAAGTCTGTGGTTCATATCCCCTTCTGGTGACTTCTTAAAGCTTGTGTTCATTTCAGGTCGAGGTTACCTCTCCCAGATCCCCATTCTTATAAAAGTAATGACAGAGGCACTTAAAAGGGAGGAAAAAGACTCCATCACTAGAGAACATGTGCTAATAGCTCTACAGAAACTCTCTCTCAGGTAAAGAAGTTTGTATTATGAAATAAGCCAATTTATATTTAATATGGTTTATGTAAAAAAGGCAATTGAAAGACGATTTGTTTAGATTAGTAATTAAATAATATATGTATTGTGTTGTAGGAGGAATCAGCAGACAGCCATGATAGAGGAAGGTCTGATTGGCTGGTTGGTAGATGAGCTGCAGGACACTGACAGTCTGAGTGACTACACTTTGGAGTACTGTGTAGCTTTACTCATGAATCTGTGTCTACGAACCAAAGGCACGGCAGATCATTTTAACAGTAGACGCGCATATGCTTTTCTTATATTTCATTTAAAGCATATCAGTTAGCCGCTATTCTGTCATATCACACCACCATCTGTCCCTAACAACAATGCACCACTAATCTTCCCACAGTATTATTATATCAGTGAAACAACGATATTATGGAATCAGTTCGTTCCGCGTCCGCGTCCGCAGATCCTAGCTGTGAACGCGACAACTCAAAAAGGAATTGCCAGATCAGTTTCAACATTTGCACACAGGTACATACCATAAAGACCCGAACTGTATCGATTTGAGTACTTCTTCGATGAATATTAATTAAGTAATTAATTAATTATCGGCCAAAACTGTGAACGCAACTCAAAAAGTCTTTGCTGGATCTTTTTCAACTGTTGCACACTGGTACATATCATGAAGATGCAGAACTGGATTGAGTTTGGTACATCTTCGATTAATGATAATTAAGTAATTCACTAATTCATGTTTTGATGCTCTTTTATTTGATTTTTGTTTTGCTGATATACACCTTGCTGTTGGGGACGACAGCACAGGCCTAGTTTGTAACTGGAGCCGTGTTTTTGTGTGACTTGTGCGATCTGAAGCGGAGATTTTCCTGAAGGCTGGTCCACGTATCACAAAACATATGAATAAAGATGATAGAAACACACACGTGATGAGATTATCAACAGGACTGACTGAGTCTGAGGTCTATTATAAACTGAGTTTTAGATCTAGATTGTCATTTTACAAACACCGGTGCTATCGGCTAAAGCACCACTAGAGTGAGCTATAGCCCCACCGTGCCTCACATATATGCCCGACCACAGTTCATCACACGCATTTTCACAACTGTCATACGGCCATGACGACAACAGACTGCTCTTCAGGCAGAAAGTTTTTGCGGCGCGAAACCTGCGAATTTGCTGCGCAAAACTGGCGAAATTGTCGACAGGTTTCAAAATGTCAAGCGACAAGTAGACGCGACAGTTGCGAAAATTTCGTGTTTGTTCGCGTTTGGTGTGAACGCAGCATAATACAGCAGATGATATGAGAGTTGTGCTCTGAGGCTTGTTCAGGCTATAGGAGCAGTAATGGCAGATGCCTGTGCAGTGAGTTCTGTGGGAAAGAGCAGCTCAGGCCACGGGATCTTCAACTCTCAGCTGTGTCTCTACATTAATATTCTCTGACGGCCGTGGGACACGCTGTTCACCAGGGACATGGCCAGAGCAGATATGAGCTGAAAAAATAAGTGGTCAATTTACTCCATTACTGTACACTAGAACTACCATGGCATTTCGACGGGTTTCAGATGAACAACGTTAGCAGTGAAAGAGGCATTCAAATGCTTCATAGATAGATGATGCTGATGATGACTCGTGGCCGGGGTTTTGATAAAATTATACTTTTAGACCATATTATTAGGCTAACATTGCCATATGGGGTAATATTGTAGCGTCATCGCCATTGCATCCTATTGGTCAGAACACTGACTGTAAAATTGACTGCCATGGGAGTTCCAGTAGTTTTAAAATTCTGGGAGTCATAGTGTTAAAATTTATCTTATTATAGATCCTTTTAAATGTTGGTCATGAGCACATTCTAAATTCGGGAAAAGAGGCAGTGAAGTGGAACATATTTTCTATGGGGAAGTTAGTCAGTTTATCCATCTACAACCATAAATTTGTACCTAGATATTATACATGCATGGGTAAAGGTACTCTTACAGTATTCCAAAAAGATTCCAAAATATTATATATATTAAATGTACTCTTACTTCTAAATAATTATCTTAGAAGTACAGTTTACTCAAAAATTGACTCTATTAAATCTAACTAAGTAAATGTAAATAATTACTGCCTACTTCTGTTTTCCAGCCTGTGATGGCCAGCACTGGGGACCTGGCTGCATACGTCTGTGTCAGTGCCAGAACGGGGCCCTGTGTGACCCTGTGTCAGGCAAGTGTCAGTGTGATGCGGGGTTCACAGGGGCCCACTGTGAGGAGCCTTGTCCCCCCGCCACCTACGGGACATCCTGTCTGCAGAGGTGTAACTGTGGGCAAGGGGGGGCCTGCAACAAAACCACAGGAGAGTGCTTCTGCCAGGAGGGCTTCACTGGGACATAGTGAGTACATGTCTGTCTTATGGTTGGCATGATGTTTGGTCTGATGGTTTATCCGTCAGATGGTATACTGTTGGTTGTTGTGTTTATTTGCTGACTATTGGGCTGTGAGTTGGTTGGTCGGTCTATTGGTTAGGCTGAGTTGGTTGGTCTGTTAGTTTAAAGGTCCTAAATTATGTTTTTTGCACATTTCAGTCTATTTTGGATACATTTTGCAACATCAAACACTCAATATTTATCTAATACAAGCTGTTTTGTAACGCTCCCACTCCATGAGAAAAGAGACCCCTATTTCTTTCAGTTGTTTTTAGGGGATTTCCAAAAAATTACAAATGCGTATATCACATCCAGTTGGATGCTTGTACATTTTGAAACAACTCACTTCAAACACCAGGCAAAATTTGTTCTGTTCACCTTTAGAAGACCTAAAGGAACTGTCAAAAGGGCTGCCTATATCTGACTGCTCTAGTCCCAGTTTGATGAGCTGTGGTCAGGTGTAGATGGAGGATTCCCCACTGGGGTTATACCGCTGCAGAGCTGGGTCATTGTAGTTCAGTGGCTGACAATCTAGCACTAAAACAACATTTAAATGGATGTAAATGTGGCCCCCAGGTCATATTTTTGTTAGGGGCCAACAAAACATGCCCATTAGGTTAATCCTCAGCTAGTTACATCTTGATCAAGATCCTAGCTCAAGATCTGCACTGCGGCTGCCCACTGCTCCTGACAGGTTGCCCCAGCGGCATTGAGGGATGGGTCAAATGCAAAGGACATAGTTCCCATTTTGGACAATAAAGTATAACCTTAACCTTATAAATTGAAACAACACACGAGACACACTGTATACGGTTTTGCATACTGTCGCGGTGCAATGTGTCGGACATTTTACAGCATTCTGAAAGTTGAAAAAGGGCATCTGGACAAGGTTTTGATTGTTGAAAAGCTTTCATCTGCCAGTCCAGCAGACTTCTGGTTAGAAAGGTGGGTGAGCTGAGATTTATAGGCTGATACTTGGGGGAGTGGTATAAACCTGTTGGGTCGGCTTGTGCCCTACCATTAATATGCTAATAGAAATCCCTATCAGCTGCTATTGGGGCTCCCTCTCTCTGCTGCTCCCTAGTTTCAGCTGAAACTCACCTCTGTGGTCTGCAGTAAACCAGTCTCAGCTTTTTGTTTTCTTGTTGTTGTTCTTCAGTATTGTTTTGTTCACTTTAGGGAGGTTAAATCTGAGACCACCACCTCTGTTCAGAGAAGGGTTTTCCTTTGTGACAAAACAAGCTT
>JAVQKC010210434.1:0-15012 GCA_036025475.1 Philypnodon macrostomus | reverse complement strand
ATACATACATACATACATACATACATACATACATACATACATACATACATACATACATACATACATACATACATACATACATACATACATAAGATTCTAGTTTAGTTTTGGGCTCTTTTCATAGTATTATCTGGACTTCATGGAGCCCCTCCCTGCAGACAACGTGTGTGTGAGCAAAGGATAAACCTCAGGGGTGCGGCTGTGCTATTTTTACTCATCAGCTGTACACTACATACATTAATTTAGTTTATAATATGTTATTCCTGTTACCTTTTGAATAATAGCTTACAGTTTTATTACTAACCCAGTGAAGATTTTAACCAGTCATTAAACTAAATTGCATTGTCAATTGTCATCCCTTCTCTTTACTCTCTCTCCAGTATCTTGCCTCACTTCTGCTCCAAAAGAAGTTTGCATCAGAGTTCATTGCCCACGGAGGGGTACAGAAACTTCTGGAGATCCCAAGGCCCTCCATGGCAGCAACTGGAGTGTCACTCTGTCTGTATTATCTGGCATACAACCAAGACGCTATGGAAAGGGTAGGTTAAACACAATAAAAACACATTAAAGTTCATGGTATACACGCATTTATTTCTGCATTTGATTTATTATATTTAGCAAACGTCCATCCACTAATACGCTTTATACGCTGTGTTTTTAAGGTGTGCATGCTTCCCAGTAATGTGCTATCCGAGATGGTCTCCTATGCACTGTGGTTGTTGGAGTCGTCTCATGCGTCCGGAGTCTGCCATGCCACCATGTTTTTCTCCATCTCATTCTCCTTCAGAGCAGTGCTGCAGCTCTTTGACCAAAAGGATGGTCTACGGCGGCTCGTCAACTTGGTCTGTACAAAATACCAAAAGAACAAATCTAGAACATTTCTCCTCCCACTTTTAATCTCCCACATTTAGTACATTTAAATAGAAAATCAGAAAATTATATAGAATTGACATAGAAATAATTTTGCGTGCCACAATGTTTCTCTTTCTTGTAGATCAGTACTTTGGAGATCCTGAACTCTGACAGTACATCTTTGGTTAATGAAGACCATGTGTTTTCAAGCCGTCAAACAGCTAAACACACATCTATGGCTCTGCGCAGGTATACCTATTGTGTATAATTTATTAATATGAAAGGATATAATCAGTAAAAAGTGCACCAGAGGGACAGCTTAAGTTATATGATTTTTGGAACAGTGTGGTCAGCTACAGAGGAGGGATAATGTCTATACAGCTAGAAGAATGCTCTCACACCTACTAGGATACAGAGCATAGGATTGAATTGAGGCAGATGATGGCAATCCCTTTTTTATTCTGTCAGAATATATTTATTTCATGTTGTGTGTTTGTGTAAAGGTACTTTGAGGCTCACCTGGCAGTGAAAGCCGAACAGATGAAACACTCGCTGCATTCTTTTGAGGGAGGGAGCATTGTTCACCAGCAGTCACTTTACAAAGTGAGTACTTTTGGGGTTTACTTCCAACGTTGTTCCTGACAAATATATCATAACAGAAGTTGTTTTACATCACAATTATTATATCGGCAAAACATCGATATTATGGAATCACGTTGGTCCGCAGATCCGTGTGAACACGATAACTCAAAAACGAATTGCCGGATCAGTTTGTGCACACAGCTTCATAATACAAATGTATGTGTCCAGGCCAATACCTACACCAGAGAACAGGTGGTGGAGTTGATTGAGTTTCTCATTGAGAGTGGCCCTAAACAACTTCACTGGGAGCCAGTGGAGGTTTTCTACAAACTGTCCTGTGTGCCTTTAATGCTTCAGCTCATATCTGCAGCCTGTGACTGGAGAAATTACTATGGCAGGTAAATCCAGGCCAGGTGTAAATGGTTAATTACCTATTAATCTATGTCATTACTGATCTTTTTCATGACTATAATAATTTTCAGTTTATTCTAGATTCTTTTTGTAGACACACAGATATTGTTGAACTGTGCGATCAAAAATATAACCTGTTAAAACTTTTTAATTTGACACTTTTGTGGATTTGATTAGTTTGACTTGACTTGAGTAGTAATAAAGTTTAAACTGGGTTTGACTGTGACACTAATTTGAGTAAAAATAAACGTCAAGTTTGAAATGAATGTGTGATCAGTATTTTATTTGTAATGTGTGTCTAAATGATTGCTGTTCATTCCTCCATTGTTGTGTGCTTCTCCAGGAGTGATGTAGTCCGTTATGTTTTGGACATCCTGGCCATCCTGACGGTGGTTCCTAAAGTACAGCTGGTGCTCGCTGACACTGTGGATGTTGTAGATGAAAACAGTTCAATGGTTTCCACTGTGGGTTAGTGACATGGCCTTCATAAACTAAGCTTCTAAGTAGTCGGAGGTGCTTAACTGTATCATTTTCGACAGGAATGAGCATTATTCTGGGAGTTGCTGAAGGTGAGGTGTTTGTGAATGATGCAGAAATCCAAAAATCTGCATTACAGGTAACTTGTTGGGTATTTTTTAAATTAATATAAAAGTCAAGAGTATGTTTAGATAGTGGGTATTCACCGACAATATATAAAAATAACGTAAAATAATGAATTACCAAAGTGCAGTCTATTGTACCTGACCAGTTACAACTATTATTGATTATCCGATTCCATAAAATCCATCTTGAATTCACAGGAACCAGAATAATGAAGGTATATAGTTATATAGTTAAGTTATAAGTTATACAGAAGATCATGTAATAGAATTTTTTTTTTTTTTTTTTTTTTTTTTTAATGTTGTTGTGGCCAATAACTGATTTAAACCTTGATGCTGTGTCTGCCACAGGTGATAATAAACTGTGTGTGTGCTCCAGACCAGAGCCACACTGTAGGAGCTGTCAGTCCCATCAGACCACTGGTTTACTCACAGCAGCCCTCCTTCCTCCACAACAGGGTTCTGGCCCATATGTGGCAAGTGGTGCAGAACAACAATGGCATAAAAGTATGAAAAACGCAACCCACCCCCCCACGAGTATGCATTTTTTAAATACAGTAATTAATTTATATATTTTTCAAATAAAACGTATTTTTCTCCAGGTTCTACTTTCCCTGCTGTCTGTGAAAACACCCATTACAGATGCAGACTTGATCCGTGCTCTGACCTGCAAAGCTTTGGTTGGACTTTCTCGCAGCTCAGCCGTCCGACAGATCATCAGCAAACTGCCCCTCTTCACCAGTGGGCAAATACAGCAGGTGAGACCCAAGCCACAGCATTTTCAGGTTCAATGCAAAGTGATGGCTGAACCAATATAATAGATTATTATCTGATAATGAGCGGTTCTAAATAAAACTGTGCTTTGTATAATCAATGTCTAATTGTACTTTATCTATCCACTATGAGCACAAAAAATAATGGTTTCTTATCATATTCTAACAATTTTTCTTCCAGCTTATGAAAGAGCCGGTGCTGCAAGACAAGCGCAGCGAGCATGTCCGTTTCTGCCGTTACGCCGCTGAACTCACAGAGAGGGTGTCTGGAAAGCCCCTCCTCATGGGCACAGATGTGTCCCTGTCCCGTCTGCAGAGGGCCAATGTGGTGGCCCAGTCCCGCATCACGTTTCCAGAGAAGGAGCTGCTGGTTCTCATAAGAAACCACCTCATGAGTAAAGGGCTTAACGACACAGCCAGCCTGCTCGTAAAGGAGGCCAGTTTAAACTTGTCCCTTCTCTGTCCAAGCACCACCTCCGCGATGACCCCTACCGCCTCCTGTCCAGTCATGTCTAGGACGCCTCGCTTTTCAGGCGGCCATCCTGGGTCCTCACTGGCACTTACCCAGGCCAATGTAGCACCCTCCACCCCCTGTTCCTCCCGCTCTTCAGTTGCCCACGCGTCTTCATCTCATTTCCCAGCGCTTTGTAACAGTGCACCACACGCCCAGGCCTCCTCTCGGGTCGGTAGGGTCTTGTTTTCTCGGGAACGACCACTGCCCGTGTGCAACTCGGGGAAAAGAGTTCGGCCACTGAAGCAAAAGTCAGACCATGGTGCTTTTATACAGGTCAGTATATGATCAAATATCTATCAAATCTAACTGACTTTTGAGTTTACTTTTCTTTTAATAGGCCTTTCAGTATTATTAATTGTGAATTTTGCTGTGTTGTCAGACTCCAGCCATGAAGAAACAGTTTGAGCGACACCTGCCCTCGCCCCCCACACTGGACAGTATAGTCACAGAGTATCTGAGGGAACAACACGCCCGCTGCCCCAACCCAGTCACCACCTGCCCCCCCTTCTCTCTGTTCACCCCTCACCGATGTCCCGAGCCCAAGCAGCGCAGACAGGCATCGCCTAACTTCACGGCCCGACTGGGAAGCAGAGTGATATATCCTAAATATGGAGTGGATAGAGGCTCTCTCGACAGACATCTTATATTTAGCAGGTAAAACATCACTTGCTGTATATTGTACATGTTGCAGATTTGGTTGCCTAATAGACCCTTTCAACGTTTGTAAACAGAAAGTTCTAAATTCCAGAATGGAAGCAACTGGAGGCAAGACCATATTACATTTTCAATGGAGAAATTAGAATTGGCCACAAAATATTGCAAATTAAGTTGGTTTTGACAAATGACAACCACTCTCTACATGTAGGTGATGTCAGAGCCTGGTTAGGAAACATTAGTGAAAGTACCCCACATTGTATGTTTATTTAATGTACACATAGACTTTTGGCTGGAGACAAAATTCGTGATTTTTAGGTTTTACTGGACAAGTCCTTACAGAAATGTTGACGACCACAATAGATTTTTTTTATTGTATGTTCAGAATTATTCAATCCCTCAACACAAATCCTACTTTTTTATTACATTAACTCACTTTTGCTCCAGTCCCCCATTACAGAACTTTGAGCATTCCATGTGACAAACATGTTAAAGGGTCTATTCCTGTTGGTTCTTTCCCTTCAGATTCCGACCAATGTCTGTCATCCATGAGAGTCCCGGAGATGACAGCGATTTCACGTGTTGTTCCTTTTCGGCCCGGGATCGATTCTTGATTTTGGGAACCTGCTCGGGGCACATAAAATTCTACAATGTTTTCTCAGGAGAGGAGGCAGCCAACTACACATGTCATACTTCTGCCATAACACACATCCAACCGTCCAATGTATGTTGATTAATATTTATCTAGAAGTCAAAATGAAATGACAACAGTTCAGGCCTGTATCTAAATGATCCTGAAGCCACTAAGACAAAACTGAGTGATGAATTGTAGTAGTTATGAGCTGAGGTAGCTCCAGTAAGCTTTGCAAATTTAATACAGAAGTAGGGGAAATGCATTGTAGTTGTAATATTAAGTATAGCATGGTATATTTGGAGACACATTTTAAAATACATGTGCCATAAAGGTGACAGCAAAAAGTATGTCTCAAAATATAACCACGGATAAAAGTGGGTTGAAAAGTCTTATCAGTTAAAAAGTATTATATAGTATTGTATATATATACCATTTTGATACTTGGTGATATCTAGTGAAAAAAAATGTCCGTATGTTTTGTCCCAGGACGGGAAGTTGCTTCT
Source organism: Philypnodon macrostomus (assembly GCA_036025475.1). Lineage (NCBI taxonomy): Eukaryota > Metazoa > Chordata > Actinopteri > Gobiiformes > Eleotridae > Philypnodon > Philypnodon macrostomus. The sequence continues at coordinate 9,490 of JAVQKC010210434.1, read as the reverse complement.
TACCTCTTCGTCTTGGAGTGTCCCATTGTCTGCTCTCTGGGGTCTGGATGGAGTCTTCAGCCTCAAGTACCTCCCTGAAAAACATACTTGATTATTGCTTATTTGTTGATTATTTTTATACTTTTAATTGTGTTTTTAATTCTACAGAAGCTCATTTGTAGACGACCAATATGTTGAGTTTAGCAAACTCTGTCAGGACAGAGTCGTCGGCACTCATGATCAATCTGCCAATGTACGTAATTGTTGAAAAATATATATATGTATATTGTTTTAGTTCACCTTTTTTCACTTTTTCAACCATGCTTTGGTATTTCTGCCTCAAAATCAAACTAGAATCCATAGAGACCATTCTAGTCTTTGTAAATGTCATGTCACTTTGACTGTTTTCCCTGTCCTTTTTGCTGTATAGATTTATGACATCCACACGGGGCAAAAGATCACCACTCTGTATGATCCGGCACTGGCCAACAACTACAAAAAGAATGCTGCCACCTTTAATCCCACAGATGACCTGGTGCTTAACGATGGGGTGCTGTGGGACGTCCGAGCGTCTCGAGCCATTCATAAGTTTGACAAGTTTAACACAAATATCAGCGGCGTGTTTCATCCCACTAGCCTTGAGGTTATTATTAACACAGAGATTGTATCCTTTAATACATCAACAGTCAACTAAATGCTTTCCTAATGCATTTTGAATACATTAACACACAGCATAAGAAGTCTTTCTAGTTTAAATGAAGTATCACCCTTAACCACATTACCAGTGGGATTTGAGGACTTTCCACTTGTTGCGCACTGTACCAGCCTTGGACCAATGTCAATTTGTCTTTAACAGCACTGGAACTATTATATATGGAGGTAAGCCTTTCTGTGCATTTTTGAGAGATGCCTCAAAAATAGGTTTGGTTTAGACTCCAGAAGGCCATTAAACCAGACAGCATAAATGTGAAGAATTCCAACTAATCAATTCAGAATCAATCTAAGTATACTTGTTGCACTGTTGGTTGAAGAAACATTGCATTGGTGCAATTTCATTACAAACACATTTGCATGCTTTTGCATGTCTATAGTATTGTGGATTGACAAAAACAATGCCTTTTCCCTCAAGGGACATATAAAAACAACCTCAGATTTCAATCATATTTTACATTGTTTTTCTCGATTATTTCAATATATAGTTTATTTAGACTTAAATGTATGTGCTGAAGACCAGACATGTGTAAATGCAAGCTGTTTTTATTTACTGTTTTCTCATTTTTGAATCCTCGTTTAGCCATGCTACAGGCCGATGATGACGATGACTCTATGGACCAGCAACTGAAAAGTCCCTTTGGCTCCTCATTCAGAACCTTTGATGCAACTGACTATAAACCCATTGGTATGCTCCTCACTGTTTAGATTGGTCTAGACAGTTGACAGTGAGACAATTTTGATCCTGTACGCTACCTCAAAGGATATGATATTAAATAATTGAAATGCAAACTTTTAAAATGAAATGCAGACTTGAAGCTTTAACTTAAAAGAAAAGTCTAATTTAATCAAATATTTTATTCTATTTTGTTCAGCCACTGTGGATGTCAAGAAGAACATCTTTGACCTGTGTACTGACAGCAGGGATTGCTACGTGGCTATTATTGAGGTCAATTGAAATATATGGACATATGCACAAACCTGGGTATGTTTGATCACTATTGTGAACATGGTTTCATATAATGCCTTGCAGAACCAGGATGGAATAGGTCTAGACACAGTGTGTCGGTTGTATGAAGTAGGACGACATAAACTGGCTGAGGAGGGGGATGATGAGGTAACGCACACATTTCAAAATGAGACATTTGTTTGAATCTAGAGATAAATGATATGTATTTTGAGAGCTGTAGAGTTACTGTTCCCAGCTCTGTGCCACACACACACACGACAAACCACACCTGCCTGAGTGCTTCTTGATTCTTCTTGCGTTGTCCATTTTTCTGTTTCAGACTGTAATGCATTTTCTAAGCAAACATTTGTATAATTTTTTTAATGAAAAAATTCATTATTTTTCAATTCTGAGCTCACTTTTAACAAAGAAAAAAGGGTCCATTAGAATGTAAGTCTGAGCAGTAATCATCGTATGAGCCACTAGTAGCTAGAAAATGAAATCACTTTAGAAATGGTCATGGTTTTCTGTTGATATTGGTCGTAATTAACCTTGGGTTGGGTTATATTGTGTTGCTTAAACATTTTACATTTAAAGATCATCAACAATACAGCATACATCCATAAGTAACTGAAAACCCTCCTTCATGCAGAATACATTTTAACACATAATAACATTTTTAAATCCCATAATTTCTGTCCTTTGTGCTTCTTTAGGATGAGGAAGACCAGGAAGCAGATGATGACTCTTCAGATTCAGATGATGACGATGATGACATAGATATAGACACAGACCCACTCATTGAAGAACTTGCCGGCGATGACAATCCGGAAAATGATGAACAGCCGGGAACTCCCACAGAAGAAGAGGTTCCATTGTTCATTTCAATCACCCTGTTTTTATATTCAATGACACTACTAGATTTGTCAATACATGTATGAGCAACTACAAGCATAACTCTGGATGATTATTCTGTATGTGAAGGGCACATCCTAGCCATCCAACTACACTAGTGTGCTGTATTGACTGTTACCCATTGTTCTTTCATGTCCACAGATTGCAAATCTTCTTGGCTTTGATGTAGATGAGGATGGGGACCAGGGCAGTGAAGGCAATAATGAAGAGGAGGACAGTGATGACTCTGATGACGGCTCATACTCAAACCAGTCCCAAAGTCGAAGTGAATCAGAGGATGAACCTTACAACTGTACGTTGCTCATTCATATTAACTAGCAGTTAGCTTCTGTCATTTCTTTGATGTCATTTTGTTTTGTGCTGTAATGGTGCTTTGTTCACGATAATGTTTTGTGCTCTGCTCTAGGGCTGCAGTGAACTGAAAAGAAACATGGACAAAATCCCCTCCACACGTCCACTAATGGACTATTAATGATGTCATGTATTTCTCCATGACTTCCATCACAGCAGCTGTCATTAAAAATAATAATTTCTTGACCTTCTTGTCAAGTCATAGTGAAATGTTCTTCAAATGGTAAGCCAACTTTGATTACATCATCTTTGCTTGCCAGTGCTGCAGCTATAAGACTATATGAATTAAAAAAATACTATATACAAATACTATATACAACTAAAATCACCATATCAATAAAATACCAGTGATGAATGAATACGGGAAACTTTGAAGCACTTACAGCCAAGGAGGCAAGAAGTCAGTTTATAATGTCATATGTGAAAAATGGAGCCTGATTTATTTTGTTTATAAATCTATCACTGTAATGCTGCAACCCACCAACCACCAACCACCAACCCCCAACCAGAACCCCTTACACTACACAGTTTCAGGCTCAACAAGAGCAGTGTCTATGAAGAGGGGAAGGAGAAAGGAATTAAACTATAAAGTTGTGTTTGATGGATTTGTGTTAATGTTCTAGTTAATGGTACGGCTGTATATATATAGAATCGAGTGACTCAGAAGTAGTCAACTATAGCCATTGTTGTACATAAATGACATGTATGAAGTTGCTGGAGTAGCTAAGCCAATAAATAGTTTCTGAGATTTAGTTGAGCTTGAAGCTACAAGCCAGAATATATTCAGTTTGCAAAAGGTAATCAAAAATATATTTATTTTACATATATAAGTAAAGTGGTTATGGGGGGGAGTAAAAACATTACAAAAATAACGGTATTAAACGGTTTAGCTAACATGAGATGTCAAGTGTCCACTCCGTTATACAGTTAGTTATATTGTCCAATATCATTCATTATGTTTTCTGGCCATGGTGATGACATGGGTAAGAGGCCATGTTGGTATTGATGCAAAAAAAGCTTCAAATCTTAAGCAGCAATAACAATGTAAGTCACTTATGTTTTGGGGGAAGATAACGTATTTATTATTAGCTGTGTTCAGCTAACATTACGTGCTGGAAGCTCTCTTGCATCTATTTAATACATAGATAACAGAAAATTTAATTGATGTGTGTGTTTAAAATTCAAAGAAATGTGAACTACAGATGTGAATTTTGTAATCTTTGTACCAGCACAGCACCAATAAAAAAGACTGACCTTTAATGGCTGCAAGACTTTTCGTAGTTGCTGTTCCTCAGAGTCATCTCACAGCCTCATGCTCCTCTGTCCCCTCACGTCCTCAGAGTCATCTCACTCTCCATAGCTCAGAAGAACCTTGTTTCAAGCTGCCCTTGCCTTCCTTTGCCACCACCAGTGTAGTCAACTGAAATTGTGATCAAATCAAAACTGTCATCTTGATCTTAATGAAATTGTCATATGATATTTTTACCATATTGCCCACCCCTACATAGGTGCATTTCTGAATGCACTGCATTAGGCCCCTCCAAATGCATATAGAGTGTTGATGGTACTTACGTGCTACAAGCCCCAAGCCCCAAGCCAGGAATGTAATCTGCCAACACTATGAGAAGGAAAATGATCTTCTCCCTGAAACACACATGTAAAACATCTGTTCAAAGCCATGTTATATGGGCCGCTATGTACAATTATTAAAGATGACTTGAATTCAGAATATATATATATATTCTGAATTCAAGTCATCTTTAATAATTGATATATTATAATAATATATAATAATACCACATTCCATTGACTGTAGTGGTAAAGTGCTCAAGTTCTTACATTGATATAGATAGCGGCCCATATAACATGGCTTTGAACGGATGTTTTACATGTGTGTTTCAGGGAGAAGATCATTTTCATTCTCATAGTGTTGGCAGATTACATATTGACCTAAGCAGTGCATGCCTCTTGTACATGATATGGGATGTACGTTTGGGGTGAAAGGCAGCTGGGATTTTCAAAGCATCCACTAGAGGGCTGTAGTAGAACGTGTTCTCAAAAGCTGAAGCAATGCAGAGAAGAATTTACTGTGAATATGACTTACACTTTGAGCAGCTGAGGAGTTAGCTCAGCACTTTCACAATTTGTATATAAATATTTTATTGCTGAACTTTTTAAGTTCTGTATTTGAAATGATTTGATAAATGGTTACAATTGTTCTTGAAGTACAATCTGTTTCCTATTGCTTCCTTATATCTCTAACCCAAGCTGCTATTCTGTTCTGAAAGTTCTTTATTCCTTTTTGTATCGTCCTCATGAAGTCTACACCAATGATGACTTTGTGAATAAGCATTTCTACAACTGCAGATGGACTGCCAGAGTCACATGTAGAATTTCCATGTAAATGTAAATACATTTGGCCCCACACCCGTTCTCATTGTTGAATCGAATAACAGCTTGAGTGCTTATCATGGGTTTTTTAGCCGACTTCAGACTACATTATTAAGTGACTCCTATATTGAAAACATTAAAAACCTTTGCACCAGCCTCATGTAAATGAAAAGACCAATCTCACAAGGAATAATATATTGTCTGTCTCACAGGAACATGTCTTATCAGCCATTATAATGACATGTCAAAGTGCAGATTGTTGGATGAGCTGTAGTGCAGATGTCACCGTCAAATGTAAAGAATGATCTTTTACATTTGACCTTTGCCTTGTGGGGTTGCTGGGCAGGGCTTTTGTACATCAATCCATCTACCTTCTAGTGTGCAGGGATTTAATGTTGGTATGGTTTTACTGCATGTCTTTACTGACGCAAACCCTCTCCATTTATCTGGGCTTGGGACTTGCACAAGAAATCTCACCGCAGTCCCATAGATGCCACAGCAGAGCTTCAGTGAAAGCGTAAGAGTACTGTATCCAGTAAAAGTCCTATTAGGAGATATAGATTCCCTTCCTGGCTCCATTTACCCAGGCTTGGGACTGGCACAACAACACTGGTTTGTGACCCCCTGGCTTCAACATGGTAATTCCACAAATCAATACAGCTTTATGCTCAAACGCGAATGTGACACAACTAGTAGCCTAGCAAAAGTTCAATGCCAAATGCGTTTGATGCCGATGGCACAGCCGGAGTCATGTGTGCCATTCACGCGTCAGTCCTCCTGACCATCACCGCGCGAGAGGTGCTGCGTAACGGACCAACGAGGGCTCCACCACGCTATCACACAAACACACTCTCCCTCCCTCTCTCTTGGCCGCGTATCCCGCTCCATCTGTGGGCTTTTCATTTGCCTGATCCGCTTTAATCTGCTAGATAGGCTGCCCCGGTGCCATTACCGCTGCTGCGCTCGACCCTCGCAGCCTCGCCGGCGAGCTCGTTCGTGCAAGTTTGACCGCTCCAAAAGGCGACTGCCGGGAGAGAACAGGCTTCGAAGAGATACAGCATCTGAAGAGGAGAGTGTGGTCCCAAACACTTCTTTTTCTAGATCTACATGGACAGTGGACAAATGGTCTGGGTGCGTTTGGCGGACAGTGCTCGGTTGCTCTTGTCTTGCGGGTGAATCGATTGATTGAACTAACGCAGAGCATCTCTCTCGGAAGATGCCACCGGTGTTATTCGCAGCAAGGCTTGAGCCAGTGATGGGCACAGACGATTCAAAGCTGTCCGGATATGCAACAATTCCTTTACGCGTCCTTTAAGACGATAACTACACATCTCCTTTTGGACCATAGAGAGTCATTAGCCCCAGTCGAGATACTGGCGATATCAACAATTAATCAACTTTTCTAGTTCGCTCGTTTGACAGCTGGGTTGCATCTGTGAATGAAGCCACGCATCCGGGCGCGAGGGTAGACACTTCCTGGGGGATTTTTTTTGCCGTTTGGACAACGGGACATCATGTGGACGCCAACGGAGGATGAGAAGATCGGAGTGGGTAAGTCAAGTGGATATCCTGCATGTGTCATCAGTTTTCAATTTGCGCGTATTTGGTGATTTTGGTGAGTTGGGGATGTCAAGTCAAGCCTATTTATGGGGGAATGCGCTCAGGGCAGCAGCATTTGGTAATTACTGCTTTGTGGCATTGTGGTGGCAGGCCTTTAAAAAGTACGCAGTCTACAGTAGAGACTTATATTTTTCTTATAATCGGGATTACCAACTGCTATTCATTGATATAGGATATTATATTTGATGATTTGGGAGAGATTATGAATAACATTCATCCAGTTGAACTGAGTCCAGGGAAGGTCCCACATCTGGAGAGAAATAATCTGTGGAATATAGCCCAAAGGATACCCTCAGTAATCAGAGGGACCAGGTCTAGACCAAAGAACAACAGGAATAAACTGGGTATGAACTGAACTAAGGATAAAGGGCTGAGCGTGGTCCACATCAAGTTTAATTTCCACAGAACAGGACTAACAACTGCTCAATAGTTTAACTAAATCAAGATGTGAACTCCAAAAGACAACAATACCCTTACTGACCCCTCTACCACAGTTTGAGAACCACTTTCAATAACCAGTGGATGGTACAGTATCTCGAACAGTAGATGCAGAAGGCTGCCTGTGTTGTGGGCAGTCCAGAAGGCATGTCCCGAGTGAGTTCTTTTATCGTTACATCACAGTGAGTAGTGAGTAGTGAGTGATTTTGGGTGAGTTTGTGGTTGGGTCATTGGTCAAACATTTCTCTGCCTTACATTTTAGCAGTTAACAGTATCACATAATGATTCTATATATTCGTTAAATATACCCTTACACCCATTACACATTGTACATTTGGCATGTAAACGTTAATATGACAAAAGGCCTTAATTAACTGAATTTAAATTTTGACGTTATTATGACTATTAGCTTTCATTTGAACTAACCCTACATTCGATCTGTGAACTTTTATTATATGTGCTTTTATTTGACATTCATTTGCACGAACGACGTATAATAAATAATAATAATAGATATATATTTTTTTGTAATTTTCCTTAATATTTTGAGCAATCCCTCGAAAACCAGATTACTTGGAGAATAAAAACGACTGCAGTGCTGAATTACTCTCAGTAGTCATTAAGTATCGGTGATTTTTCATGCGTACAGAACCTGTCCCCAGTAGTTACAGACTGCTTTTGTCAATCTTAAATCTGCCTCGTTTCTGTTTGTCAAATGACTGGATTAACAAACAGGACTCTACACTGTAAAATCTGAATTTACTTCGAAATGGATTGCCCTACAAACACTGTAAGTGACTTTAACTCAGACTCCACCAAGATTTTTCTCTCTGAACTGATTTTACTTACAGTCTTGTGAGACACTGACCTGTTACTAAAATGCATTTTCTCTCCAACTATGGGCCATAGGCAGGATATGTCTTGGAATATTGTCAGTTTGATTAATTACAAAGTCAGTTTAGCTATTTCTGGGTTGCAGGTTCTAGAATGTGATGATGTCATACCCTCAGATGCGGGCAGGGGCCAGAATTCTGTATTAACTCTATGGGATTTTTAGAGAAAATACCACTTAAAAAATCCCAAAATTTTTTAATCTGATATTTTTTTTATTTTTGACCAGGTCCAATACCCCCTGTATCTATCCAACCACACACACAATCTGCAGATTCACCACAGTCATCATCCTGCCCCCCCCCCCCTATATAGGGCTAAATAATGTTGTGACCCAGCAATTGTCAATCAGTGAATATTCTGGATTTATTTAATTGAAGTATGTGGAAAATAGTTAGACTGACCGCTATCTGGCCTTTACAAAGTGAAGCCGAACTCAACCCAGTTCCTCCCGTAGACTGCACGGTGCTGCTGACAGGAAGTCGATGGTAAGAATCATGGCTCCAGACTCATGTTTAATTGTAAAGAGACATTACGTGCATCCAAATGAGGATCTGTGTGTTATTTTTATGTTGCCAGTTCTTGATGTCTTAAGTTGACTTGTAGCCCCGCGCTGAGACGTCGTGATTTGCGCAGTCTTTTTTTTTGTTTGTTTAATGTTAAGATGTTGAATGTGCGTAGGGGCTGGTGATGGTTTCACAGTGTAAACTCACAGGCATGGTTCACAGATAGCCCTGACATCATCTGACTGTGTGGGAAGGGAACTGTATATATATCCATGTAGCTTAAACACTAATGCGGTTTTACATTATACACTGAGAGAAATCTGGTCTTTTGAGATCTGCAGCTCGTACTAAGGCTCATTTAGCAATTGATTTGACTTTATTTATCAACATGAAAATTCACAGAAAGGAGTTTTGCATCATTGGACTATACATAGGTCCTGGTACTTAAGAGGATTACCATATATTTGGGCTTATTGGCCAAATCAATTCCTATACAGGATGACTGATGGATGATGATGATGATGAACCAATCTAGTATTTCTTTATCAGTGGATAAAATAGGTATCAATTCAGAAAAACACATAATAATAATAATAATGCATTAGTTTTATACAGCGCTATTCTCAAGACTCAAAGACGCTTTACATTACATTATTCATTCACTCCACAGTCACACCCGGTGGTGGTAAGCTACTTGTGGAGCCACAGCTGCCCTAGGGCACGCTGACAGAGGGGGTGG
>JAVQKC010210429.1:0-12458 GCA_036025475.1 Philypnodon macrostomus | reverse complement strand
TTCCTGTTTGGTCCTCCAAAGGTTATAAATCAATGTGATAAGAAGTTCTCCATGGTTACTTAAAAACAGGTATCCTGCTGAGTCTGTTGAGGTCAAGAGGTCAGTTACACTACATTGGTGAAAAATTGTTGCCGTGAACAAAGTTCCTACAAAACGTCTGACTTTTTTTTGGTGGTTATTTTTCTTTTTGGCCAGGCAGTTTATAAATGTAATTAACATGGCTTTCAGATGTTGGACTTGAAGCCTAAACTAATTCAGTTTTTAACCAGGTCTAATCAAGGATTCAGTCAGAAATAAACCAGGATTTATCACGGACTAAACCAAATCCAAACCAGGTCTGAACTAAGTGTTATCTAGGGAACACTGCGTTAACATCCTTAAACCAGGACTAAACAAGATCTAATTTAGGACCGCGTCTAAACCAGGACTAAACTCTATCTAAACCAAACCTAAACTAGGACCAAACCAAGATATCTGAACCAAAATTATGTGTAAACCAGATACAATCACAAACTTAATTGGGTCTAAACCTGGAATGAACAAGAAAGCACTTGCAGATCGCAGACTTCCTCCAAGCCAGCTCATTTCCAAGGATCACTTCCAGAATGTAATCAACTCGTCAGACAAACATAACTCTGTTTAGTTTGGGATCAGACTTTGTTCAAAGACTAAACATTGTCTACACTAGGACTAAACCATAAACATGAACAGTTACAGAAAGAAAGAAGGAGCCAATGACCAGCAGCAGTGGAGACTTGACTGCCGAGTGGAACGCTTTGTAGATCCCTGGACAATTATAGCGTGAAACAGTTACAAGTAAAGAAAATGTGGTGGGAATGATGACAGATTTGTTTATCCAGGACTAAACCAATATAAAACCAGGTCTAAACAAGGTCTAAATGGTCTCAAACCAAGTATTAAAACAGATTAATCCAGAACTAAACAAGATTAATTTAAATCTGTGTTTAAACCAGAACTAAACCCAGTCTAAACTAGGTGTGATTCAGGGCTAAATAGGGTCTTAACTAAATCTAATCCAGAACTCAGCTGAATTTAGTTATATGACAAAACAAAGAGCAATTTTCCAAATGTTCCTGGAATTAGCCAAATTGAATGATTCCGGCCTCGGTTACCCTCACACACCCCCAGTTCAAGAGTAACACTCTGCACATTCATGACCCCGGGACCCTCGGGGGTCCCATTGACTTCCATTATAATCACATCTTTTGGATACAATGTAATTTAGTGATAACTGTGATATAACAACCTTTTCAATCTGTGCCAGAGAGTTGAACATTTTATTTTGTATCATATTTCATGAAATGACATGAAATTGGACTTTAGCCCTCAGGTGGCAGCAAAGCTAATTTAGATGAATGACGTCAATGGAGTTTTCTGTGAGCATTTTTTTGGTTAAAACGTTTTTACAGCACTTTCTGCATTGTCTCCTAAGCTCCTAAATGTGTTGTTTTTGTGTAAGCCTGCACTGCTCAAAACACCTTAACACACCAAAGTCAATGCTGTCATAAATTTTTTATATATACAAGGCTCTTATAATATTAACCCAAATATTCTACTCTGAAGCTCATTTATGGAAAAATTTAATATTTAGGTTTAGTTTTTGGACAAAATTGCATTATAATGTAAAAACATATATAATGTGATGTGGAAGAACTCAACCCAAATATTCCAACATTCACCTATTTTTTGGAAAATTGCATTTAATTTATTTAGGGAGTAGTTTTAAAAACAAATTAAATTATATGTTAAAGAATCAATACAAATTTTGCATTAATCATTCGAGCAGTTAGCTGATGAAATGAGCTGAGCTTTGAAAGTGTATTAATATTTATGTTTTTATGGCACTTATTGTCAAGGATCCTCGAGGTGAGCAACATGCATTGTTCTGGAGGGTCATCAGAGGGTATGGAGTATCATTCAGGACTAAATCAGGAATACAAATGTTTAAACAGGGACTAAACCATGTCTAAACCACATTGAAACCATTCTTAAACCAGACCTAAACTATACTTTGACTGTGACTAAACCTTGTCTGGGGCTATACGATAACACACACATTTATTAGTCGCTCTGATTTCATAATGACATGGAAATTGTAAGATTTTGTCTCATTTTCAGCCTTTCTTTTGTTTTTGTTTATTATTGATTATCCCCTTGTAAGACATTTTGCTGTACTGATGTGGTCCCAGGTGTCTTCTGTTTTTGAGATGGGAAGTTGGCTTCATGTCCTTGTGGTTTCATTTAGAAAGTCTGAATTTTATTGTTACAGAGTTTAACACAACTTTCAAATTTCACCATAGCAGTAGCTAATTTACATGACAGTGAAAATGCTAATTCAACTGTAATCAACATGCAAATGAATAATAGGTTGGTTATGTCTGCCAAGCACTTTCTTCTTGTATGTTTAAATTGGCTTGCTATCTCATCAGAAGAACAAAATTAGTAACAGTAAAATAGTTGCTTCCTTGTCTAAACATACGCAAAATCAAATTACTGCCACCGGACTGTACAAAATGGATGTGGTTCAACCCGAGAAAGTCAGTAATCAGTAATGTCACAAATGTGAACTTAAAGTGAAACTTTAGTAAAAACTCTACACATTTTGGTATAAAATTGTCTAAGTGCTGCCCCTATATTGTTATATTAGTTACAGTAACTAACTCTCCACCCCCTGTTCACCCTCACTCTTGGCCCTGTCTCACCATCACAGCTGTTAGTTTGGAGCATTTTTCAAAATTTGGCTGTGGGTGGAGCAAAGCTCAGACCAGAGGGTTAGTCATACTTTCAAAATCTTTTATAATCCAATCCAAATGTTGTGCAAATCTGAATTGATTGTAATTTTAATGAAAAACATAACTTAAAAATTGCTTTAGGAATTTGTGCATACAGCATAAGATCCCTCTGTAGCCACAATTTCCCTGGGGCTGACTGATGAAGACTACAGCCTCTCGACCACCACCAAACATATTATTACAATCAAAATATATATTTTTTTTTACATAGACAAGGTATTGTCTTGCCCAAGGACACAATGGCACCGGGCAAGGATTGAACCACCATCCCTTTGTAAAGTCTGCAAACTGCTCTACATTCTGAGACACAGTCCCCTCAAATATATGAAAGATGCTTAATAAACTTCCATAAAAAAAAAAAAAAAATCACTGTTGTCACATTGTAATTATTATTCAAAATAATAATTGCATATTTCATGTTTTCCTAACACTGAACAGCTGTGAAGCCGTCGACATACTGTACACTGTAAATTAAAATGTATGAAAGCCTGGTGACAAATAAATCCGGCTGCAGTTGCTAGGTAACGAGAGCATTGGGGGAAACCCTCATTATATAAGTATTTGAAATATATAATTAATTTGCTGATAAACACGTGACAAAAATAGCACCCATGGCAGGCTGTGTGCGGTGGACAGGAGAGGGGCACCTCGGACCACTGTTGTGTTACTGTGAGTCAGATCGAAACGCTTTGTGTAACCAGTGCAGGCAACAAACAGGTGAGTGGTTATGGACAATCTCCACACTCATCAAATAGTCACCGGGGCCGCTGCCGAGCCAAGAATATCTACCATCACCACCACCCGCGTCTGAGCAGGGGTATTTTTAGATTTAACAGGCATGGGAGAGATGGAGGTATAGAGAGAATCTACAGCAAGAGGTGGTGTAGTAAACAGTGTTCAAAAGCCTTGTGTACAGTGAACGTAGGGGTAGGATAAAAAATGTTTTATTGTAATATGATGTTATGACAATCTGCTGGATTGGGTGTACGTTGAATTATAAAGACTCTGATGTCAGTAGCCTTTGGAGTTAGACAAAAAAATAAAAGTTGCTGAGAGAGAGAGAGAGCGAGAGAGAGCGAGACAGAGAGAGAGAGAGAGAGAATTCTTGTCCCGGTCTTAGTGACTCAGCCTGAAGCAGAACAATTACGAGAGCCCTTGGAGTAGGCCAACAGCGATCTTACTCCAGCGCTGGACACATGGATGAACACAGGGTGGCAGGATTTTGAAAGGGTCAGTGCGGCTCACTGGGGCACATTTTTCAGTCAGTTGCACAGACACTGCCTGTTTTTTTGTCATGTGTAATGTTTTATGAGCAAAATTGGCCTGGAGTATGACAGTTTTACAGTGTTCATTCTATAAATAGTATTTGAAATGTCAACGTTACAGTGAAAAATGGCAGCTGTAAAGTGCAGTTTTTCACTAATACATTTAGGGTATTCTATTAAGACATTACTATGTAAAGAGATACAGCGCCTGTATAGTACATAGTAACTACCTATATTCACTAGGGATGCACAAATATATCGGCTCAACGTTGGCCGATATTTACAATTACTGGTACCGGCCTCTACAGATGGCTAATGTTAATCTGTTGTGCTAAAATAATGATTTCTGATATAGGATTCAAGACAGCCATTTAAAATGTCTAACTTTAGCGTGACAAAATGTAATAAAAATAAAATTTGTAAACATGGCACTAAAGGTTCAAACTGTAAGACTAAGGTCAGACAGGTGGAGACAGTATTCTTCACATACACAGTGACAAACACTCGAGAAGTAGGAAACACAGCTCTTAAGTTATTCAAGCAAAATTGTGATTTCTATAGAATTGCACTGAACAGGTGAGTTTTGTCTTGTTCTAAAATATTATTATCCATGAGTTTGTGTAAATAATTATATTGCGCTTTCCAAAGCTTAACAGATCATCATTCATTCCCTCCATAGCAACTTTGATAGGTCCCTATGAGTGATTGGATAGATACATGGACATATGACATAAGGATGATTACTGCTTATAAGATGTTTTAGATATTAACAAATACATTTAAAGCAGTTATGTAGATTTCTAAGATTCAAGAAACACAGCTTACTAAAACATGTTTACAAAATATCGGTATCGGACAAATTGGTAATTGAAATAACATATTGGTGCGTATTATTATTCAGCCGGCTTATTTGATGTGGTTACCTCTGCCATAATTGGTTTGTTTTGTTGTTCTTGACATTTATGACACATTTGGAAAGACACTTAACACATGACCTGTGGAGAAGCTCTGGGATCCCCCCCTTAAACCCACCAGTGACTCCTCCACACGCACCACATTGAAAAAAATCAACCAAGAACCCACCTCTTCAAAATTGTTATCATATCAACTCAAGACCATGTGGATACAGAATACTGGAACTAGTTCTCTCATATTATACTGATCTATTGTATTAGCACTTTTATATTCACGAGAGGCAGAGGAGGGTAGAGTAGCCAATAATTTTACTCAAATAAGTGTACCATTACTTCAAAATAATGTTACTTGAGTAAAAGTAAAATGTACTCATTCACATAATTACTTGAAGAAGAGTAGAAAAGCACTGGTGAAAAAAACTACTCAAGTCCTGAGTATCTAAGCGTAATTTCAGATTGTCTGTTAAATTCTGTTGTAATCTGAGTGCATCTGAGTGAATCAGAGTGCATCCAAGCCTGCAAATGAAGAGGAATTAAACCAATATTCATAACGTTTTGAGACTGTTCCCATTTCTACCATTGACAACATCTTTTTGTCTGCTTTACTTACCTCAATAGTACACAGCCTACGTTGTTTACAAAAAGATCTATTGAGAATCACAGATAGTACTAGAGGATTTGTGTGGCCACGCACAACTAATACTCGGCGTATTTTTGGCACTGCGAGGTGACAGTTGCTTAGCCCGTCTTAAGGCAAATGGACGTGTGAGGAGAAAAAGTGAGCATCATTCACACTGACTGGATATTCTACCACAGGGAAATTTGACAAGTTAAAACTGTCTTGAAATAAATGAGATGAAAAAAAAAAGTTGTGTCAAGTAATTCATAAATAACTTCCAATATGATCAATTATACCAGCCTGCAAAAAAAAAAAGGATAAAATAAAAATAAATAAATGTATATGTAGTATAGAGAAAATAAATTGATATTTTTTTTATCCATTAAAATTTGGGGTAAAAGAGCATATGTAAATTGAACATTATAAGCATCAGCGCTCACATGAAGTAGAGAAATCAGAAAAATGGCAGATGGCTCAAAAACTGGTTTGAAATAATTTTTGGACACTTAGTAATGTAATTATCTCTTGTTTAAAATGGTTGATGCTAGTGTCTGGGTTTAAAATTTTTTTTTTTTTTAAACAGTTAAGAAACAAAAGTGTCACGTCATAGACTCAAATGTTAAAATAAAGGTGTAGTCTGTAAGTTTCCTAAAATTAAAAAATATATATATTTAAAAAATTCTTTATCTGACCCTGTTCTATGATGTAAACTAGCTAATCTGTCATAATTATTGTCTTTAGTTTCTTAACTGGCCTCTACAGCAACATCAAATCAGTAATTGTGGGTTATTACTTTGACCAATAGACATCATAGAACAGGGTCAGATAGTCAATTTGAACATTTTTTTTTAGGAAATTTACACACAACACCTAAATAAACCAAAATATTGGTGTAACTTCAATGTTCACATTAGCATCACTTAGCAGTTTTAGGCGATTTATTTAATATATTTTATTAGGTAAGGTTAACGTTTCAATTTTCACAATGATTTTTCCTCTCCTCCTATGCTGGCAGCCTTAACTCACTGCTGGATTTTGTACTCAGGTGTGAAGGTAGCTGTTTTTCATTTGCCCACACCAGACAGATATCTCAAAATACGATACACCCAGGACAGGGCAGCTGCTGTGGCACGCCGATGTGAAGACACAAGGGGGACCAGCGTCAAGAGACTTTTAAATCTGTGACGACCCAAACATGAACAGATGAGCTGATTTTTCTAACGTCACTTCTGTTGTTACCTTTTCGGTCAGCACACAAAATGCATACAGCTAAAAAGGAGGAGGGAAGCTGGAACACGGTTTAGTACGAGCAGTGAGGTGATAGAATGATGACAGGCGCTAATAAAAACCGTACTGATTCAAGTGGAAGTAAAAATAGTGCTCTAGTGATTGTGATTATGCAATGATTGTTATGTCACACACAGTGGGTGATGAGTAATGTGTTTTGTATTTTATTTAACCCTTAAGAGATTTGTAAATATCCAATATACATATATAAGGCAAACCTTCGAAAATCATTTAAAATGCTTTCTTTTTTAAAGTTATATCACATGGGACTAAGAAGCACAATTTGACATTATTGACTGTTTTCTGCACTGGTGTCTTTCCAATTGACATGCCAAGTTTATATGTTGGCATATAGTCATAGAATCATTGACGCGCTGGTGAAATGTATGGCCAAGTGTATAACATTTCATGCAGTAGTGATATTCAATCATGAAAGTGGGGCGTTGAGGTAGAGCCAGGCAATAGTCATGTCTGCATTTCAATCTTTTGTTATTGTGAAGGAAATACCTCAACAGAAAATACTTACTTACTGCCTCAATATCATGTGCCCTTGAGAATCAATTACAGCTTGACAACATCTCATAATGTTCACAAGTTGACTTACTGTCTGCTGAGCACCAAGTAAGATATTTTAATTAGGGCTAACCACGTTTCCACATTATAATCGTGTTTTATAGGGTAAATTTAGAGTAGTTCATCCATTGACGCTCTGAATGCATTTGTGAGTTTTCTGTATAACAATCCCATTAATCGTGGATAAAATGTTTTATTGCCCCCCCTCCCGCCCCAAGACTAAAAACCTATGGGAAACACTGTTATCCCATAGGCGTTCTATAGGATTCAGATTTGGAGAACGTGCAGGCCACTTAATTTAAGATACCCGAGCCTCCAGCAGCCGTTCCCTGACCATGCGATCTCACCAACTTGGGGAATTGTCATCCAAGAAGATGAAGACAGGCCCGTGTTGCTGATGCAGAGCCACTGTGACTGTATTAATGACATTATTCAGGTTGGATTGGCTTGTCCCAGCATCATTCACTTCCAAAAGTTAAAATCTTGTAAGTACGGTATATTGATAGATATTTCAAGTTCAACAGATTAAATGATTTACCAGCAAATACTGGACTAGTTTCTGCTCTTAATGAAGTCTTTCCTTTTGTTTTTTGTGCATTACACGACTCAACAGAAAGGTCAGTGATTTGTATTCTACCATATAAAGGTTAAACAGCTGCAGGTCATATAGAAGACTGTATTCTGTCATGTACTATAATAAACTGGCAATAACGTGCATTATAGTTGTTTTTTTTCTAGAACATTAGAATGGCTGGACAGGTAAATATAGAGCTGGATAAAACAGCTTCTCTAAACTAGCCAGTACAATGTATTTTGAACTTAACTGAGAGATGCTTTTTTGAATCCAAACAGCCAAATGACTGAGATGCTTTAATAGAAACATAGATTATAGCTTCTGGATAAAAACCTCAAATCGGCTTCAAAACACAACCACAAAAACAACCCCATGAATAGTCTTTTTCCTCCTCTGCCATAGTTCTACATTAGGCTGCGGCAGCTTTCAGCTTTCCACACTGAATTATCAGAGCTATGTGTATTATAAGGACAGTGTGAGGGCATGGAGAGATGTAGTGTAAATATAAAACAAGTCCTGACAGAAACAGACAGAAGCCAGACCCTCCTGGTACATCCTAATCTGCACGATACCTCAACACTGGGAAATTAACATGTTATTTACTCTTAAGGCGAGACACTAGCGACAAAACACAGCAGCTTTCACCTGGAAACAAAGAAAATGTGTTTATATCATTATATCATAAGAATGAAGCGACCTGCATCATAGACTTAAATGGTCAGCTGTCTTCTTAAAATGTGCTCTCACATATTGAAAATATAAAGACACTTTTTACAGAAGGATTTGAGGCACTAAAGTACTAAGTACTATTTTCCCCCAAAAATATATTTTTTATATATATATATATACAGTTGTTTTTTTTTTTTTTTTGGAATATCTACCCTAACTAATGTCCAAAATCCCCTCTGTCTACTAAGTAAACCAAGATTATTATTTGTTTTAATTTCCATATGAAAACATGAAATGACAGAACACTTTCAATAATTTTTTTCTTATCATTTATGTCGGTAATCTACAGGGTAAGTTTCAAATTGATTTCTCAATTTTTGTTTTGTTTTTCCTTTTCTGCAGTAACTTCAAGACTGCAAAACTGACTCTTTTTTTGCCTTGACAGTTTTTACTTGTCTACAGTCTTGGTCGATAATACACTAAAAAAGTACAATAAAAATATCATTTTGAGAGTCTGTATATTTTAAGTAACCTTAGTTATATAAACTCAATTGTTTAAGTTTCACAATTTTTGTTGTGATAAACCTTTCTCTTTATTTAGATTTAGACTGCTACTGTTTATTGTTGTACATAATAAAATGATAATCATGCTTGATATCAAGCATGATTAACCATCAAGGTAGTTCATGTGACTTAATAAAAAGAAATCACTTACTTTTTTCTTTACAGTGAACATTCAACTTTGATCACTGTCACTCCTCAGGATCAGGAGGATTGGGACAATGTATAATTCATCCCACTCTTCTGTAATGCACTGCTCTCCTCTGCTGTCACCATGTCTTCTGTTCACTTCAGTAGCACCTTCTGATGTTTGAGGAACTCGGTCTAACCCAAAGAGAAACGTCATAAGTCTAGACATCTTCATAAAGTGTACAATGACATTCAAATGGACATGTAGTTTGAAGCTAAAAGCACTGTTTCATAATTAATTGTAGTTCTATAAATGCCTTGATACAGTACAAGGCCAGGGGCATGGAAAGTTAATGGTTGCGTTGTGATATTACAAAGATGACATGATACTGTATACCTGTATTAGGATATTGAAATTGCATAAATAGTTATTGAAAATTAATTGTAATAGGTTTTTGTTTTTTGTGTGGACCAGGTTGATCTGATTTGCCTGTGTTTCTGATTTTGTAGGACCATCTTTGAAGTTGCTGGTTTGGGCAGGATTTTAACTGGTTAGGGTGATATATTGGCCCCTGTATGGTTAAGGGTTTGGGCTAAAATATCAACTGGTTAAGGTTAGGACCAGGGGCATGGTTAGGGTGCTAGGTTAGGTTCATAGAAAAGATGGTGCTGGCCCAACAAGTAGAAAGATGGTCCTGGAACATCTGCAACACAGGGAAATCAGACCGGCCATATATGGACCATTCCACATGGATGCTAAAGACAGACAGATATCTACACTTCTAGTTTATTAATATTAGAGTTCAATTTCATGAAAACAACAAAAATCATTGACAGAATGGACCAGGTTAAGTTTTATGGGCATAATATTAGTTCTATGATTATTATTATTATTCATTTTTATCTTCTCATTCCAGTTATGGGTCATGGGTGGCTAGATCTAATCTGAGCAACTGATAGGTCGTGGTCTAATTTTTCGTCATAACCTGTAGACTTTTGCTGGTAAAAAAAAAAGAATGGTTGATATTAATACAGTATATAGTAAATAATGTTTTATTTATGCCCACACACACCATGTCTTTTTTATTTTGACTGGGTTTGTGTCCAGTGTCCAAAGGCCTATTGGACAGCAGCAGGCTCATCTCAGTTTCATGAGCAGGTCCTATCTGAGCCATCATTACAGTGGCCTGGGGCTGGAGCAATGGTCAGTGCCAGTTCTCAGTGAATATATGAGTCATAAGACACACTTAACTGAAATCACTACAGGACCTAGGACAGTTCATTCTGGCTGGACGCACATCATAACCGACTGATAGAGCAGTACTGTAAAAAAATAAAATAAAAATTAGCAAGGATTAAAAAGGGCAGTGTCTGATGATTAGTCCAATATGAGAGCAATAGCAACTTCAAATATAGTTCTGCAACATTATGCATGTACATTTTTTATGTAAAATGATTCTTTTTGCTAGAATAGCCTATACACAGTACAGTCTACATACATTGAATACTTCCTCCACTGTACATCCAGAGCTTATGGTAGATTATGGTCCATTCAGCCTCTTGGTGTCACTGTCCACAGTAACAGTTTCGTCTTGTGCTGACGGTTGCTCATATGTGATGTGTCATGTGTTGTGCCATCTCACCACCATCACAGTCTTCATGTGTGCAAACAGATACTGCTACATATTTCACTGAGAATTCTTAATCAACCTTTGTGCTTTTAAACTCAGAAACTATTCTTAGAAATCACCGCCAACGTCTGGCAGTTTGAGGCATACTAGGGTCAAAAGTGTGCCTGCTTTGTTCAGCTAACGTGATTCATCATTCATTAGCATGTCTTACACTTCATTATTCTCCATTTTACTGTTCCGTCTGTGCTCTTGAAGATTTGACTTTTATTTGCATTTTAAATGCTGTGTCAGATTGTCGACTAACCTAATAACTATTAAAAGACACTCAAGATTCTCATTGTCCAATTCCAGATGGATTTTGTCTGTGATTCTCCATTCTCTTCCGCTCTCCAGCCCTCTTACATCCTCAATCAACTCAATTAAATTTGATTTTTCTTCAAAGATGCAATCTCGCCACAGAGATGGGTACACTGTAAGAAATGTCACCGTAATTTAACAGTAAGTTACTGGTAGCAGAGTTGCCACTGTTAAAACACATGAGGAGTGAGACAGTGTGCAGGAGACTTCTGTTTGTTCGAAGTTCAGACCTTTCCCTCTGACACACCTGTTGTCTTCCTCACTCAAACTCAAACAAAACATGCTTGAAAAGGAGAGGCTGAACTCCTCTTTTGATAAAGGATACCACTCTTAAGATATTTGATAACTCTGTGAGCTATTAAATAATCTAAATTCAGACAGTTAGTTTAGCAAAATTATAAATTATTATCCTGTATGTTTGTATGTTTTACAAAATATATTTACCTTTGTTAGAATATTAGATTTTTGTCAAAAAGAGTGAATTCTTCTAGCTGTCTAAAAAATAAATAAAACCTTGCTATTACTTTTACACTACAAACAATGCATTTCAGATTTGAAAAACATCTCTCTCCTATATTATAATCTTGACATTATTATCTTAGTAGTTTTCGTTTTTTAACATGTACATTTCTAGAAAAATAACCTTGCTCTATACGTTCTGAATACAGCAAATCATATACATTTTCACGTCTTTGTTGAAAGTGCTTTTCTCTTGAGCTCTAAGAATGGGACAATGGATTTAAAAGAGTCCGGGGCCTAAGCTGTTTGTGCAGCTGGTCGGTGAAAGACTCCAATGTCCTCCAATGTTATTTTTGCCATATGGTTTCAGGTTTCAGTTTATTTGTCATATGCACATTCAACACAGGGTCAGAAAGTGCAATGAAATGCTTTGGATCGGAAGAACCGTTAGACTCGCTATACTCATGAAGTAGTAGTAGCATGCAATAATGGTAAAAAAGTGTGCAAAAAGAGATAAGTGACAATATAATAAACAAATAATAAAAAAGTACAATAATAAAAAGAGAAAATACAAAGGTGCAGTTGGATTTAAGTAAGGTGTAAGTAG
>JAVQKC010210414.1:0-10202 GCA_036025475.1 Philypnodon macrostomus | reverse complement strand
CGTACGGGGCGACGTATGGGTCAGACGTACGGGGCAGACGTACGGGGCAGACGTGTGGGGTCGTTTTCGCCGATATACACTTTGCTGTCGGGGACGACAGCACAGGCCTTGTTTAATTTAAATTCTTGTTTCATTCTTTGCTCTTTTCATTGTTGTTAGCTTTTTACGTAACATAAATGTCATGTGGTCATTTATTTTTCCTCCCTCTTTCACACTCTGCAGGACATAGAGGAAACCATGAACACTGCACTGAACGAGCTGCGTGAGCTGGAGAGGCAGAGTTCTGCGAAGCATGCTCCTGACGTGGTGCTGGACACCCTGGAGCAAAGGCAGACCTCCGGCAGTAGCGGAGGTCCTACTCCGGCCAGCTCCAGTGAGTCTCTGAGTCCCATACATGGAATAACGCTTCGGTCTGCCACCAACACCGAGCCCCCTATCCGCCGCAGCACCAGCTCATCCAGCGACACTATGAGCACTTTTAAGCCTGTGGTAGCGCCCCGCATGGGAGTGCAACTCAAACCCCCCGCCCTGCGGCCCAAGCCCCTTGTCATGCCCAGAACCAGTCAGCCTTCTCAGGCCCCGGCTACACCCACTCAGGACCCTCTGGACAAATCCTGCACCATGTAGCTTCTGGACTAGACCAGTGGTTCTCAAACTATTCACACCAAGTACCACCTCAGAAAATATTAATTTATTTTTATTAAATGCCTCAACTAATCTAATCTAGGACTAAACCAGGTCTAAAACATCTCCAAACAAGAAATAAACATAAACCATGACTACTTCTAAACCAGGCCTACAGCAGAGGTACACGTACGTTCACAGTTTGAGAACCAATGGAATAGACATTATAGATAAATAAATCCACTTATGACCTGAACACAAGATGGATCTGGAGCTGCCTCTATTTTAAAGAGAGCACTAAGAATGGGGATTGATGAGACTTTGTTAGGAGTCATGTGGGTTTTTTAGGATATTTACTTTTTCTGAAACAACAAATCACAAAGGCTTCCTTTAGAGAGGTATGTAGTTCAGTTGTTCATTTTAAACTGCCACTAAACACCAAACGCATGTTGCTTGTGTATTTAGCACTCAACCAGTGCAGGACAAAAGTGTCTACTACAATGAAAAAAGCTTAATAGACTGACCCAAAATATCCCATTAACAAGGTGCTGTAACCATAGGGACAGAAACCATACAACAGTTGGGCGTATAATAATGGTACTTTATTGATACATTTGTGGTACTGATACCAAACTTTTTTACTCACTTGTAAACATAGCATCTTTCCTTAGCTGGACATATGTGTCATGTTCTACAAATGTACATAAATAACACATTTTAACTATTATTGCCTGGAATGAAATATGACTATTGGATCAAACCACTATATAAACATTTAATGTATTTTAGATTCTATCCTTGAGTACTTAAATGCAAGACTCAAACTGTATAATGTGTCAGTGTGAAAGTAGAAATTATGATAAATCTCTTGCATATAATATACAGTACATAATAAAGTATAGTGTAGAAAAAAAGATACGGTAGCTACTTCATACGCCTCACTTTACCCAAAGAGCAAACCTGTACAAACATTCTCCATATAGACTGATATATGTATAGACTCATGGCAGCCTCTTGTAGGAGTGCCGGTAGCCATGGACCTAATGACTGTTAGTGTAAATTCCTGCTATAATGTGTTCCTTCTGCTTCCTATATATTTAATGTTTTTGATTAGGCCAGAATGTCTTGGTGTGCTCTTGTATTTGCTCTGAAGCTTTCTTGTCAGCCTTTCTAGATTGACCTCAGTAGCTGGAATGGGAAGAAGAAACTCAACCAGTTGTCATAATTGAAGGTCTAGTAACTGCCATTGCAAATATTATGTGCCAGAGTTTAAAATGAGTGACTGCGACCCATGGGACTTTTAGTAATCAGTGTACTGTACAAATACAACTGTGTGCATGTTCTGGGAGTGTTTTTGAGTTGCCAAAAAACATTTCACGGGTGGAGTTTGCAAACAAACAATGGTATCATGCATAAAGTTTACACTACCATTGACTTGACCGATAATGTGTGTATAAAAAGATTTCTATTACTACTAACTCTTATTTTTATAATCATTTAATTGTTTTTTGTGTTTTTTTTCTTTCAGTGTAGGAAAATGTAGAAATATTATCCATCAGTTGTAAATAGTGTGCTTTGGTCACCATGTAACATCACCAAAAAGTTATGGCACCTGTGGGCAATAAGCTACTCTGTGGTGTTCTGTACATCTGTAGTATGTACTCGTGAAAGTGCCTTTGGAAAATGTGTTAGAGGAACTCTGTACAGTCAGATGCTGTGTTTAGAGAAAATATATAAAGCAGTAAAGTAAAGACATGGAAAAAAGTAATAATGCCATTTTACAACTAAATAATAAATATAGCTTAACCATTGTGACATTGCACTTTTCTGTATATATCTGTATATAGGGCATGTAACATCTAGAGACCTTTGGGAACATGTAGCTCTGATTATGTCTTTCTATTAAAGGAATAGTTTGTTGACAATGGGGTGTTTTTTATTCTGTGCTTGCATTGCCTAGATTAGTTACTGCTTCTGTTGGGTGGTAAGGACATTCTAAAGCCTAGTCTAAATTTATTAACATAATTTTATGGCAGAGCGATATACAATTTACTACAGTCTAGTTACACCATACCATATAAACGTATACTGTCACTGTTAAGCATAAAAAGCACACTGTAATAAAAAGGTATGTTCATATATCACTCAGCCTTACATAATTGAAACGTTCTTTTCTCCAAATTTTTAGCATCACACAGACATATTGTAAAAAGGCCAGTCTACAAAATAAACATCAAACTATTGAAATTGATGGTCTTTCTCCTTGTGTTCAGCAATGTCCGGAAGTTTCACTGAGAATTGGTGTCCCCCACTCCTCGCCCTGGTTTCTGCACTATTCACTGGAGTGAAAGTGGCTCTATGTTTGGTCCGTGCTTTACTGTAAGTTTTCATGCCCAACTGAAAAAGTACAAACACAATGATAAAGTGAGGATTGTTTTATAGTAACATTTGAAACTAGGAAGTATCCAGAGAGCACAGACCTCCGCCAAGGCAGCTCATTTCCCCTATACACTCTTAGAACAAACGGTTCTAAATAGTTCAAAAACCTGTGGGACTGGACACCCCCCAGACTTCTCTTTCTTTGTTACTATTAATGACCTCAATTCAAAAGCATTCAAATCATCTTAATACTAACTACTAATGTAATCAAAATGTTACACACTAGCACTTGTGCAAATGGCTGCTGCTCATCTGTTTACTGTGCACTTTCTGTGAGGAGGGTAGGGCAGGGGGCATCAGTAGTGACTGTTTGTAGTGCCCTATTCTTTGAAAAAAATCCTGGATCCAGACGGTGATCCGGATCACTCCCAAAATATAATCAATTGTTCCCTGTGTCATTTCGGACCTTCCCTGAAAATTTCATCGGGCCAGTTCGAATCCCCACCTGAGTGTGTATGCTGGTGATCGTTGGCGCACAGTGGCAGCCACATCTTTGTCAATGTGCCCCAGGGCAGCTGTGACTTCACAAGTATCTTACCACCACCACCACCAGTGTGTGACTGTGGCGTGAATGACTAATGGTAACGCTTTGTATATCTTGAAAGTATATAAGGATATAAGTGTAAGCCATTATCATAAGCCAAGACAAAACGGTTACCTCAGCAACTCCTACTTTCCGCTCCCAAGTGAGAATATTTTGCTGGAGCTTCCTGTATTTCTCCTTGACAACCATGTACTCTGTAGTGTCAGGAGCCACATAGTCTGCAATCTGGCGGTTAAGGTGCTGGTTCAGAATCTGTGCTTTTACACGTTCCTATGAAAAAAAAAAAATCCACACACAACCATGACGAGGGTTTACAGAGAATGTGTTGAAAGTGGTTTAAGATAATCACTTGTCACATCAAGGTAGCAGACGCAAACACACAGGCTCTACTAAATAAATTGCCAGTGAATTTATATACAGTAGATTAAAGATAATAAAAACTACCTCTTCAGCATGTTGTATGGCCGCCTCAATTTTTCCCAGTGTCTGCTCCTTTTTCTTGATCTCTTTGCTCAGATTTGATAACTCGCATGTTACGGTTTGCAGCTTCTCCTGTTTTGACATATATACACATTTATATTGTATATGAGAACACCAACACAAAAACTCAAGCAGTACCTTGTGCAAACTGAGGGAATGCTGTGCTTTTAAACTGTTGACTCGAACTTCATCCAAATTTAACTCTGTTCTCTGCTCAGTGAATTCCTGAAAGATTTCCTGATGGATAAAAAAGATACACAATTATACTTACACCAAGTACACTAAGCATATTTATATAGTGCACTGATCAGGTTCATCCCTTTTTATTTATCGGATTATACAAATATACTATAATTTACCTCATACTCAGCTTTCCCCATTTCTTTTCTTTTTTGAAGCTGTTGCAGGAGCTTTTTCTCATTTGCTCGCATGGCCTGGTTCTTCAGGCTATACTTCTCCAACTGGTTAACCTGTTTTCAAGATATTTCAGGAACTTTATTGATCTATTTTCTCTTTTATAAAATCTGTGAAGCAGAAGACACACGCGACAGAAGTCATCACTTTTGACGAGCTCAGTCTACCCACAAGGCCACTTTTTGGGCCTTTTTCTAACTTTTCTTATTGATAGACAGTAGTGCGACGGGGAGAAGAGTGGGGAGGGACATTGGGCAAACTATCGTGAGCCGGATTCGAACTCACTTGGCTTTATTCTCTGTTCTGGCAAAATGCTGGAAAATTGCTGAGTAAGTGTTAAAGTATGTATATATTTTCTAATTAATATCAAATAGGGAGAGTTTGCAAAGGAAGAACGAGGAATCAGATTAGAGAGGTCATTCATGAATGGGATGAACAGTGTGGGGGCCAGAACACTTCCCTGTGGCACACCTGAGCAGACTGGAAGCATCACAGAGAGTTTTATTCACTTTAACAGCTTGCTGCCTGTCAGTTTTCCACGAATTCTGTAGGCTGGAAGTTTTCCAATAATTTCCAGGTGAGGTACAGAGTCAAATGCGGCTGCCGGGTCCAAAAAGACATTACAACACAAGAAACTGTGCTGCAATAGAGGCAGACATTTGTGATAGAGAAAACTGAACTAGTCAGTGGTAGAGAGACGTGGTAAGTCCAAAGAAGAGATTAGATTGATTATTGTTTAAAAACAAGCATTTTTTGTTAATTATTTGCTCTAGCAATGTCCCCACAATTAATGTTATTAAAGTTTTTTGGAGCCGATCTGCTTCTTTTGTTCTGGTAAATATTTTACATAAGCCTTTTTCCAGTTGTGGGATTAGACCTGACTTTTTAAACAAATGCACAGGAGCAGTAACAGGGACTCGTGGGATATTGGGTGGAGTCTTAGGTGTGCTAGGGGAAAGAGGGGGAAACACTTGGACTTTGAGTGCTGACTTTTTGATGTAAAAACGTTATTGAGTTATGCAGCTTTTTCAATATTGCTTGAAGCTGAGGCATCTTCAGTGTTTAATGTGGGAATGGCATCAGATACTCAATCACTATCACTCACTATCAATCAGATCCCAAAAGAGGTTTTTGGCTAATCATATTTTAGCGGCGGTGATTGAGTGGGCCATTTGGTTTATTGTTTTATTGACAGCCTTCTTTTTCTGTTTGTTTTTTTTTCTTGCAGTACGACAAACATCATCCGCCCTTGAGGTCTTAACATGTATATAATCGTTCCAGGCCCTTGCTTTGTCAGTCTTCAGTCATCAGAACGCAAACTATTATCGAGAGTCCACTGCGATGGAATTTTCTGTATATTGTATATTGTGGTGAAGTTAGTAGTATTAGTCTAAAAACATGATCACCAAATATCTTCACTATCTTCGATGTAATGTGTGAATTGAAAAATTAGACACAAATTTTCATGATGTGTATGACTGCAACTGGATACTGATGTATTCTTGGCTGAATTAACTAACAGCTCAGCTTACACACAATATGTCTTTTACCTTGGACTTGTCTTTGATGTACTGCAGCACCTTCTCAGGTTGATTTATTTCTAATCTTTTGTCCTTCAGAGGTTTGATCAGCCGTCGTTCAAACTCACTCTTAGCTCTCCTGATGTCCTCTAGACGCAATTCAGCCTCTTTCAATGAACCCTGAACAGACACACAACTAAACATTGTACCAAAACTGCTTGTGTTCCTGAAGGTAGGAGATAATGCGTAGTATATTTTCACCCAGTAGCCGTCCTGGATTCTTTCATATTTATGTTTGAGTCTCTCCTGCTCTTGTTGTGACTCTATGATCTCACTTTGTGCCACATACAGTTTTTGTTGTAATGGCAGCTGTTGGAAGTGATCACCAGACTGGGACTCCTGCCTCCATCCACGGTCCTAATAAGTAAAATATTTAAGTTTCACAGCAGTCAATCTAGGAATCTATTGTCTGCTTTGTCTCTTACTCCACCCTTTGCTCCTGCAAGTCCTGGATCTTCTACTGCATTGGTATACATCAACTCATGTGCATCTAAACGGCTGATGAACTGTTCATACATGTCATTCTCCTCCAGCAAGACAGCATTCAGATGCCTTGGAGAAAAAAAACATAACACAAAAGACAGTTAAAAAAAGAAACATAATGAATTGAGGCGTATGTATGTAAAATGTAGGCAAGATAAGAGTTTTTAGCAAGGCTGCATATGTAATGTAATATGTATGCAATGTAACCATATATATATATTTGTTTGCTATCAATTCATTTGTTTATGTATGTTATTAGATTTACTTTAGCTCCTCGACACGCCTGTACAGGACTTCCTTGGCTTCGTCGGTGGCATTTTTACTCCCTTTTTCTCCGGTTTCTATCAAAGAGACCTCGTCCTCCATGATGGTTGTTAAGGTAAACTGAAGAAGCTCGGATCTGTTGCTAGGGCCGATGGTGCCTTCAGGAGACTTCCCTTGTCCAGTAATGTGCAGCTATGTTGCATTTTACGGACATCTAGTCAGTCAGTCTATTGTCCCATACGGGGAATTCATTTTCACGTGCTTCTGTATAATTCGCCTCACAAACATGACATTTACAAACACGTGACAACCAAAAACAACAAGTCATACTGTATTTTGACATGTTTACCGCTGGGTGCAGTTATGGCTGAGGGTATGAAACTGCAGACTGTATCAAATATTAAATATTAATATTAGTTATTTTCAGTATACTTTAATTTTTTTTGCAAAGTAGTGTTTGTCCACCAGTTGTGGGCATAGGCACCCCTGGCGGCTGGAATATGTCATTACATATATTCAAAGATTGGTCCAAATGTACAAAAAAAACAATTAAATAGATCACATTATCCTCCTATATTTACCGTTCATCTCATTCCTTATTTTTATCTCAATATTATTTTTTATAAACCCGTCGCGCTTGCCCCTCCTCCTGGCACAAATGTCAAACTACGCCTATGCATTTGCGCCATTCTCTGTGGTTTGTTCCTGTGCTCAAGTTACAAGGTTTCAGTTTTGTTTCTGGATAAAGGGAAGCTTCGCTATCGTCTGTCGTACCATCAAGCAGAACAAACTATCATGGCGGCAGCGTTAGTTTATAAAAAGATTCTCCAGGCCCTATGTGATAACCAGGGCAGTTTGGACTTCGGGAGCTTGAAAGAGCAGATTTCGCAGCACTTCACTGTGGCGGAAGAACTACTGCGCACTGTGCTTTACGACGACGGGAAAATAGCCATTAAAGAAGGCAAAGAGCAGGCCAACACTGGAGAGCTTATCGGCCCTGATAGTCTTCTCGTGGCAAAAACCAGTCTTCGTCTGTGCCAGGACAAAATATGTCAACAAGAATGCGACCATTTACACCTCTGCAGATATAATGTCTGTGGAGACTGCTCCTTCAAGTAAGCAAGCTTTCCCAGTAGCCTTTTAGTGTGTAATAAAGTTGAATGGGATAAAGATTGTTGTTTTTATATTATTGTATGTATTATTTTACTTGACATTAAGTATTTGTTCCCTCACTTGAACTTCCTACTGGTTGCACCTGTTTATCTAGGTAATGCATAGTCCAGTCATGAACGCCTAGTTCCAGGGTGTGTCCATGGTGTACACTCAGCAGGATAAGCTGGATATGACTTTAGCATGTGTTTTGTGTTCTGTTTGCAGAGATAGATGTAAAAATTCCCATAGTTTGATGTCTCCACACAACGCCACTCTTTTGAAGAGGTTTGGTCTCCAGGATTTAACAGAAAAGCAGCTCTTCCAGCTGTTACTGCAGAATGACCCCTATCTGCTTCCTGAGGTGAGTTCATTTAAGCTTCTAAATGTATTGAGTGGAATTTGTTTGATAAAATATGATTCTTAATTCACAGATATGCCCACATTACAACAAAGGGGCTGGTGAGCATGGTTTGTGCATGTTCACCACCAGTTGCACTAAGCTTCACATGTGTCAGCACTACTTACAAGGGGATTGTAACTTCGGCCCTGAGTGTAAAAGAGCCCATTCTGTTGATGCACAACAGATGGCGCTGTTTAAACAATACAGTAAGGAGAATATTACAGGCCTCTTCAAGATCTACAGAAACAAACTCATCATCATGGACTGTAAGCCTAGGCCAGTTCCGGGTAAATACAACTTGATTTTACACAAGTACTGGAAAAACGGTATCTTTTACAGTATGCTGATGACTATATTTTTCAGTACTGCCAGAGGCGAGCCCAACTCTCAAGTCTCCATCCAAAGCACTTCCCAGTAAACCTCCAAAGGCTGCTGCACCTCTTCATGCTGTTTCCGCTGCTAAAAGTGTGAAAACAGACAAACTGAGTGACGCTGACCGGAATGAAATCTGCCTTTATTTCATCCTCAGACACTGCAGCTTTAATGGTAGATTTGTATGCAAGATTCAAAGTAATTTAAACTTAATGTTTGGCTCTATGCAGGGCTTGACATTAGCACCAGCCAACTAGCTAAATACAGGTAGAGTTTAATATTGCACTATTCTGTCCAGTTGGATTTGAGTTTGTACTGTTTGAACTATTATTAGGCTTGACTTTATCCAGCTATGCTTTAAAATGTCTACCCAATTTAGAATCTAAACGGTGTACATTACCTCATATTAGGAGCATATGAGCAGCAGTCTCGCTGAAAACATGAAAACTATCAAAAATACTCTTTATAAGTTGTGACCAGTAGTGGCTAATGACATTTAGAGAATACTAGCCCAGTGAGCCAGTTAATGTCAAGCCCTGGTTCTGTGATAACAAACCAACTCTTATTTATTTATGTATTTATTTATGTGTTTATTTATTTATTTATGTGTTTATTTGAAGAGGACAGTGCCAATTAATGAACACTTGACATTTTGTAAATATGCCAGATTTAGCTAGAAGCTACTTTTCCATCCGTAGTCCTTAAGAGTTATCCTTTTGTGCAGAAAAGTTATAAATGATCCTTTTGTGCAGAAAAGTGTGTTCGTGTTCACTGGCACCTCCCATACAAGTGGGAGATTTGGGATGGTTCCAACATGACCTGGAAAAACACAGATGATATGGAAGAAATTGAAAAGGCCTACAGTAATCCAGCAAATGACACAAGTTGCACTGATGCACCGACTACTCCTTCTGGGATTTTAAGATTGTTGACTTTTCCGAGGTACCTAATACTATAATATAATGTTGTAATGAAATGTACATATTTTAAATAATTGTAGATTTGATTTTCTTCTTAGTTCTGCAGCCCTGAATGTGCAGTCAGTTGACTTTATCAAAATGGTATATGGGACATCTCCAGTTCGTCGCCTGTCCACT
Organism: Philypnodon macrostomus; assembly: GCA_036025475.1. Lineage (NCBI taxonomy): Eukaryota > Metazoa > Chordata > Actinopteri > Gobiiformes > Eleotridae > Philypnodon > Philypnodon macrostomus. Next base: position 353 of record JAVQKC010210414.1, on the reverse strand, counting down.
GCCTCCTCTGTTTCGGCCCCGCCTCACTACATCCTGACTACAGAGTGGAAATGGTATTGGAAAGATGACACGGAGTGGGTGGAATATGGACAGGTTAGTCTATATATTATATATATATATAACAGCACTGTGCAGATGTTATGGTAAACCTGAGCATTAATAAAAATGTCTAAGCATTCAGAAGAAACTTTGCCTTCAAAATTCCAACTGTATACGATAAGGCGATGTTTATCCCCATCATTATATCGGCGAAAACAGCGTGTCGCCGATATTATGGAATCACGTCGGTGTTCGTCCGCGTCCGCGTCCGCGTCCGCAGATCCTAGCTGTGAACGCGATAACTCAAAAACGAA
>JAVQKC010210412.1:0-14384 GCA_036025475.1 Philypnodon macrostomus | reverse complement strand
GGAATTTTCTAAATTTGGCAAAAACATTCTTCACAAACATCCAGACAAATCAAAAAAGTGATTAAGGTGCCCGTTGGTAACAGTTGTAGCAGACGTACGGGGCAGACGTACGGGCAGACGTATGGGGCAGACGTATGGGGCCGTTTTCGCCGATATACACCTTGCTGTCGGGGACGACAGCACAGGCCTAGTTGACCTCTGTAATTTGTATATGTACATTTAATATACACTAGTTAAAATTCATGCAATTTTGTTTATGTTCAGCAGGATTAATGGCTAAATAACATGACCCAGGGCATTAATTAGTTAATTAATTCATGAATTAATGACATTAATTGTAGAAGTACCAAAGTCAATCCAGTTCAGCAACTTCATGATATGTAACTGTCTAGAAAAGTTGAAAAAGACCTGGCTAAAACTTTTTGAGTTATTGCATTAACAGCTTTAGGTTAATAAATGACTTCAATCCAGTTCAGCGTCTTTATGATATGTCCATAGTATGTAAAAGTTGAAACTGATCCTGCATTTAGTTATTGCGTTCGCACGTAGGATATAATAAAGGACAAATGTTCTATGTATTTATATTACACAGTGGAGTATTTATATTACACAGTGGAGTATTTAGGATGAAGAGCAAATTACAGTATTTAATTTTTTAATTGTCATCAGAATTATAAGGTCCCCGGAAAGATTTCTCTTCCGTGAGGGGTCCTTGGCCCCAAAAAGTTTAAGAACCTCTGCGTTAAAGCACCTCATCTGAATTGTCTCCTCCTTGTTTTTTGCTCATTCTTATGTTTTGTGTGTGTGTATGGCTCATATATATTCATTGATTCTCGGGAGCAAACATTGCGGCCCCTTCAGTTTCTGCATCAGGGTTTGTTCAAATTTTTGCGAGTCTTACTTAATCTGCACACACATAAGCCTTTAGTAAACCCGGCCCTTAGAGAAATATGTCAATTAGGCTGCTACTATTTAATTAGCAGTGTGAGTGAGGGTGAGAGGTCTGTCCTCTGACCCCCAGTGTTATTACTGAGGTACAGTTTAGAGGGCGGGGCTGCCCCGTGCCTAACTACAAGTGTGTGGATTTGTGCCTGAGCAATGCTGCTTCCTGCTGGCCCACTCATCCATCAGGCAGGCTCCATCAATCTACCACCCCACTGCACCCCCCACCATGGGCCCATCAGTGCGGCTCTCAGCCAGGCCTAGATCTCCACTTTAATTTCTCATCTGTGAAGCCCTAATGAGCTCCGCCTGCTCGTCCACCTCGGAGACCCCACTGATTATCCAACAGGGGGCTGACCATTTGTCAATGGCATGAGGTGGCATTTACACTGCGACCTTGCTGCCAAGGAGAGAGGAATCAGAGTGAAGGAGAAAAGCATGGAGGCAGAAACAGGACAGAGAAAGACAGGAGTCTTAATAACGGATACAAAGATGGATAGGGTGTTAGTGGGATGATTAGTGGTGTTCTGGACGGCAGCACTGGGACTGCACAGTTCTATTCTAAAATGTAAGAAGTTGTATTTGCTTTATTTTTGGCATGTAGAAATGCAAGGACATATTGTTATAGCTGAGACATAGCAGCAGTCTTGGTCCAGAATGCATGCACCTCTGACAGAGCAGGGATTTGCAGTTATTGGCTACAGGAGAGCTGTGTAGGGCTGTGACACCCTCTAACCTTGGCCAGGACTACTGGGACTTTGGGGGTATCCATCACTGTGGCAGCCCCAAGACCCTAGACCAGAGAAAAAGCCACAGAAGTTGCCGGGGGAGGGAAAAAAAGCTTGTAAAAATTTAATGCACTCCGCAGAGCGGTCATGTCATACTTGGTTATGGAAAATAATCCCAGATGCCTGCAGTGCTAAAATGGAGCTGTAATGTGCTCGCCTCCTAACCCGGCCTGACAGCCATGATGTACGACTACCATTACCGGAAAATATCACTTCAACTAACCCGTGATCCGGCTCCGCTAAGGGTCATATTATCCATGAGGAACAAATTACACTCCCCCAAAGTAAATACAAATTTCCTACTCTGGCTACAAAGCGTAGAGGGGGAGGGGCAGGTGGGAGCATTACCTATGACAACTCTCAGCAGAGTGACAAGGATGATAAAGTACATGACAAATCACTGGCTGACAGGGTACTCTAGTGCAATCAGCCTCAGCCGCGGCCTGGCGAGCACCCACTCAAGCCTGTAAACACTACTCTCTTCCTTTGGAGGGGCAAAACACATCATCTTTTAACGCTGACGCCTTTTTATTACTCATCCTTCCCACTGCGGTGAGAGGAGGAGGGCCGGGGGTGGGGGGCCTGTAGAAAAGCGTTTTATGTACAGTGCTGCCAGTGATTGAGAAACACAACTCCTCTGCTGTAATTGCCAGAGGGCAAACACAGCAAAACAATAAAAGAGGAGAAACAGAACATATATTAGCAGTTCACATCTTTATTTTATGTCAAGGACAAACAGGTTGTCTCAGGCCTTCTCTAAAGAATCCACTTAGATCCCTCAATTCAAAAAAGAGCGAAGCACAGAAAATTATAGCACTCCAACACAGCCATTAATAATACGCAAAGCTTTTTCTAAATGGCATTTAAGGCTTGAGGTAGAAGACAGAGCAAGTAAATAACACTTAGCGCAGGTGTGGTCTCTGTGAGCCCATGTGCTACAAGGGAAAAGTGACCACTGCTGAAAAGATAAAATTGTAAGAAGCACTTGAGAATCAACCAGTATTCAAGTTTAAATAATTGGCAGTGCAGTGGTGCCATTGTGATGGAATCACTTGCATTAGCGAGTGTCTGAGTACTCTTGACAAAAATACAAAGACCAAGGTACAACAAGAAAGACGACCGTCTGAGCGGGTGATGGAGCCAGTCCTTTTATTAAATATATTTTTAAATGCATTATCAGTGCAATGACAGATTGCCATCTTTGATTTAGGTTTAAACGTCTATTCAAGCTCCCAGACGGTTGTCTTGACAATGTAGTATGCTGGAATTTCTTTGGGATTGAGAAATTTGTGTATAACTAATACAAATGCAAGTTAAATAAAATCAGATGAAGTCCAGACCAGTGGCAGTAGAGTCTGACAGGAGACTGTTCTGTGCCTGTATCTACACATCTCAATGTGCCATTAGTGTACATGTGAGAGGGCACACCCTACATGCCACTGAGTAATGAGCAAATGCTCTGATGCCTCACAACACATACACATGCAGGCCAGAGAATTGTGCACACATACTGTAGTTTGAGAGAAGAATAGCTGTCTGTTATCGGAGTCTGCCAGCCCCTGCCGGCGTGGCACAAGCCTTCTAAACCAAGCAGAACAAGATTTCTCCTGGGAACACTTTTTCCATTTCCTGCTTTTGAAGGGACTCTAAATAAGCCACGTTTGTCCTGATCTGAATATATTTGACCCATTAAAACGTCTCAGCTCTCCTCTGAATTCAACTGACTACAGAGGTATTGGGTGTAGTGTGGCATTGCCTGGCAGGAACAGATAGTGGCAGAGGTGACATAACAAAGGAGGGATATGAATGTTGAGTGGAGCTCCAATTACTGCTGAACATCAAAGTATAACACCTGAGTCAGCCTCTGTCATAGGGCTCCCCGATAATTCACTCCTCTCTTACTTTAACACAATTAATCAATGACAGGAAGGTGTAGTCACCAATGTTCATCAGGAGTGAACGTGAGCCGGGTGAATTAATACAGTCACTGGAGAATTACAGCAGCGTGCACTCTCTCTCTTCCCGGAAACAAAAAGAATTGCCACCGAGACAGGAGCAATTTAAATCGACAACACTGAGTAATGACTCAATTTGCTGCACAGTCTAAACAGCACACGTAAATGGCATTACTAAATCATTAGAGTGGATCTGAATCTCTACTTAGGACTCACTGGACAAAAAGGATGTTCTTAAAATCCATGGGCTGCATGCTGAATATGTTACTACAGTTGCTAAAATGCACTGCTTTATTTAATATGACAGTATGGAAGTAGACTGGGGAGCTGAATTGTGACCACTGTTTAATTTAAATGTGATCTAAATCTTAAAAACCCAGAACAGTTCAATCAAGTCGTTATAATTAGTGTGTGGCTAATTAATGCTTTTATTAAGAAGATGTTTAAATCAGCTGACTTCTAATTACACTGGTATCTTGGTTTTAAGGAAAGTCTATTTATAGTCAGTGTCAGTGAGCCTTTGCTTTAGTAATTGTATTAGCTCCATGTGCATATTTTGATATTTGGTGTGTTTTTCCCATTGAGTTTTGGTACAGTATTGACATTTCAGTGTATCAAGTATTTGGGAAATCAAACTTACCTTTTCGTCTTGATCGCTCTCTGTGTCACACTGTGAGAAAGACACACAAGGACATGTATTTAGAACTCAACTCAAATGAGTATACTTAATGACTGTACAAGAAGTAAATAAAACAACCGTCTAATTCAGCTTCTCCCTTCAGGGGGAGGCCTGTCATGATAACAGAATAATATATCGCCTCAGTCGGTATTATGTCACTAGAACATGATAATCCCAGTTTATACCCATTTCAATACCAATACATTTGTGATTCTGTAATCTATCTTATTTAAAACATGAGCAGCAATAAATACATTTAGGCAGAATAAAAACAACTATTCATAACTCATAATGTTTATAATGAATAAGGGAATATCACTACTGAGAAGATTCAAACAATAAATCGGTATTAAATATAATATATTGTTATTTATTGAATGTGATATGTCTATTCAGGGGTAACAACATCCTCTATTGTTTTCTATATTCAGTCTGCCATAGCATAAGAGTGACCAAGTGGCAGGACATACCACCTTGAAAATGGCAGCCATGTTTGTCAACCGAACCATATGCAATATTTAAACATCGAAGCTCACAGAATAACCTTCACTAGAATACCAAATCCCTGGTGTGAGAAGGTGATTGGGGTTGAAAATAACAAAAAAGGGAACTTTGTAATAGAAGGAGGAAAGAGGGCTAGATTTCATTTTTTTCCCTCCAATTTCAATTTCAAGGTCCACTTAATTCTTTATCAACTAATTAGAGTGATGCTGGGTGACTGGCGGCCCTCAGCGCTGTGCATATGGCTGTGACGCAGAGGAGCACTGGAGTTGGTAATGAAGAAGGCACTGGGTGAGGCTTTGGGCAGGGGTTGGCACTACGTAGGTGTGTGTGTGTGCATTCATCTTTTTTGTTTATAAGGACATTTTGTCACAGTGAGGACATTTGGGATATATTTGTGTAGTGAGTGTATGTGGCTGCTTAGCGTTGAGTTAAGCAGAGGTTTAGCACAAGGAGGAGGGGGACTACATGACTGACAGGCTGGGGAGTGAGCGACAGAAGGCATAGGATCTCTTTCCCCCCCTCTTTCTTTTTAGCTTCCATCTCCGGTTTTCTGCTGATCTGGACCCTCCGGAGCTCAAAGGTAGCTGGCAGGGCTCACGGCTGGTCTGTTGCTCAAGCTGGACAGTAAGTGGGGGAGAGAGGGTGGGGGGTGCCGAGCTCAGCAGGAGCAAGCATCCAATTTACAGGCCTGTCCCACACCGCCCCAGGGGCCACCCGCGGCACGCTGCCATGATGGTCAGCTCCAGCGGCTCATAAATTATGCAGAGGCAATAAACGCGCTGGGCAAACACTCCTCTGACATTTCACTGCGCTTCCTTTCTCTCACTAGTAGCCATAGCTATCCAAAACTGTATAGTCTACAAAGATGGGAAGAGGAAAGAGGGCTAGTAATGTGACAAAAGTTTATTTCCAGCAGTTGCTGAAATGCATTCATAGTCCACTTGTATACATGTTGATGTTCCCATTATTTCACTGGTGGTTCTAGTCTGCTGAAACCTCTCTGTCTCTATACTAATCCCAGACAGTAAACAGTATGCTGTGAAATACAATAAAATACAATGATACTACTACTAGTATGTATGCACGTCTCAAGAAGACAGTGAACACATCTGAGTTTTTCCATTGTGATGCCTGACAACTCATGCAGCTTTTCTTCTTTCATTCTATGTTCTTCCTTCTTCCTCCTGGTCCCTTTCTATATAGCCAATTGCTTTGATTGCCAAGATAGAAGCCGGCTGGAATGACTTGCCCTTGCTTGTGAATCAAATGGAACATGCTAATGGAACTCATCGTATTACCCAATGCAAAAGTGCCATAGCTCATTACTTTAAGATAAAAGGATATCATTGTAGACGGCGAGCAGAATTGACTTTCTGTGCCGCGACTTGATGATGATTTAATCAACTGCTCTCTTTCACGTCTCATCCACAAGCCTGTCGCTTTCACAGGTGCCACTAAACCAAGCACTCACACGGCGAGAGAGAGAAAAGAAAAGAAATTGCTGTCATTACTTTTTTCCTCAGGAATAGAGGTATGTAAATTTCCCAGCGCGACAAAAGATGAAAAAAGGGAAAACTTAATAAAATGGAAATACCTTTATAATGAGCAAAGTAAAAAATCCTCAGATCAGGCTTGACAGGTAAGGGCAAGCTGTCTGATAAGGCTATCGCACACATGCCAAAGCTCGCTAGCATTAGCTGCTAAACTTGAGAGCAAAAAGCTACAAAATAATGATAACAAAAGATAAAACAGACATCTCAGACAAACAAATAAGCCTGAGCTGTCACTCACTGTTCAGTGATCATAGAGAGTAGTGCTAAGCTTCATGCAGAAAGCAGCAAGATAAGTATAGAGAAAAGTATAAAGTGAGGTGTTTAAAAGTAGCCTCTCTTAAAATGAATATAGACATGAATATCCACCAATAGAATAAAAGCAGAAAGTGCACTGCAGAAATGTTATAGAGCAGCCCTGAGAGATAGAGCAGCCCTGAGAGAGACACACACTGAGAGCTCTGAAGGAAAACACAACACAATGGTGCCATTGAGATCAGACGGTTGGCGCTCTGTCTCATTGAGGTAGGACACGGTTCTCATTTAAAGGAAAGGCATGCACAATAAGGAAACCATTAGTCTGGGAGGAGACTGACAAAGAAAAGTAGAACTTTATCCAGGCCCGCTGCTATTTACACAGGCACAGCGTTTAACTGTACCGCCAGAGCCAGTGTTTAGTTTAAGTAAGGACAGGAATGTCAAACATTACTGCAGCTCTAAGAGCTGTTGATGTTGGCCTGTATCCGGACCACTTCTGATTGCCCCACTGCTCTCACCCGGGCCTCTCCTCGGGCTGAGTGCTCTTACAAATTTCCCTATTCTCAGTCCAAGCAACAAGGCTTTTGTATACTCTTCTCAAAGTAGGAGTAAATTATTCTTGTCCTAAATCCTCTCCAGCTGAGAGCAATCCTGGCCCAGTACAAGATGCACATACGGAGACCTAATGTGCCCAATGCTAAATCATATAGCTATGTTTTTATCTGTAGCAAAAACGCACACAAAAACAAATGGAAAAACTATACCCACAAAAAGATGTGAGGAAGGTGAGCACAACACACACAAAACACTTGCCTTTCCGTTTTTTTTTTATCATCGAACCAGTATGGTTTCCCCAGGCCTCACAGTAAAAGGGAACCTTTGTTTTATTGCACTGCATACAGGTTTTGTCCAGGCCCTATCAAGTCTGTCAATGGAAATGGCCACAGGTCCCTCTAACTGCTATCTATGGCTACAAATAATAATGCAATACAAAGGTTTATCGTCCAACATCAGGCAGTTCCAGTGAGAGCTGAAAGAGTTGAACCTTTGGAAGACGCCATGCTCCCTGGAAGCCAGAATGGCAGCCATTGCCAGGGTCAGCTTTGACAGTGCCAATTTGATGTGCTGTTGTCAAGGCTCCCAGCTCCCTCTCCCACCAGCTCATTTCTGATATAGCGGCATATACTGATGCTTTTCTGAGGCAAACACTCACATGGAAAAATGGTTTTGTACCCTCCCGCTGCATCTTCTCCATCTGCTGCTGGGGCTCTGGTGCCGCCGACCGCCTGCCTGTCACAGCGTGTGTGGAAATTAGCTGGGGAGGAGGTGTTCGCTTGTGCTAATTACATTTTAATCATTGGAAATGTGTTGGCAAATCAAGCCTTGATTGCCATCTTGGAGCCCAATGCTTCTCTCTGCAGGGTTGGGATAGAGGTAGGGGTTGTGGCGCATCAGAGTACAGGCTTACTGAGCTGGACACCTCTCCCCCCAGCTCAATAATTTAGGCTCAATGCAGGGTAGAAGCTATCTTATGATGGTCAAAGGAGAAACTCAAACTCATTGCTCACTTTGAATACATTGTCTCTTTTGCATCTGCCAGCTGTGAATTAAGGAAAAGTGGACAGGAGAAACTGATGACATTGGCAATGCATAATCTACTCAAAATGTATGAAGACTAAGGTATAATTCCTGAACAGGTAGTCCCATATAATGAAAAGGGTAATCTAGAGATAATACAACATGCCTAGGTAAATATGCTTGTACACACAACACACACAACACACAACAATTGGGTGTAATTTGACTTTCTGGAATCCCAGATAGACTTCTACTGACAGTTAAATAAATACACACAGAGAATAATCGGAGGAAATTCAACCTGTCATGGCTGACTAGGACACAACATTATTAAATTAGTGCAGTATAACACATAGAATACTTCAAATCACTTTTAAAGAAAGGCTCTGGTTGAAAGTCACATCAGCTGCCAGCATGTGTCATAGGAGGGACAGGCTTCTGGACTAATACAAGCAAGCCAAATGAACCAAGCCAACATCTGAATGCAATTTTTTAAAGGTTAAACTTCAACCTCAAGAATATTCCAGCTTTTTTTTGTTTATTTTTGCAATACAGATTTTGTGTTTGCTGATATTGTGAAAATGATCATTCTTTGCCTGGAAGGTAATGTTTTGGTGTTTCTGTTAGCAACTTTATGCAAAAACTACTGAACGAATTTGGGTGAAATTTTCAGGGAACGTCAGGGATGACACAAGTGATTATTTGGGAGTGATCAGAGTTACTGTTTGGATTGTTTTAGGGGCAAACTTCTTCCGTTGTTCTCATTGGGGCCCGTGTCTCCCCCTCCCTCTTGTGAAATCACTTGGAGAGCGGGAGCAGTGCTACAGTCAGAGTGAGGAAGACAGGCTGTTTTGTTGTCAGTCTAATGTGAAAAAAATAATAAAAACCACCAGGACATAAGGGTTAGTTCAAACAGTGTGTTGACAAACTACAGCCCAGCTCTGGCGGATTTAGGACCACTGTCAGTGTCAACAAATTTTCAGGGAAGCTTCAGAATATAGCAGTTTGCTCCAGCTCTCAATCTTTAAATCAATTCAATTCAATTTGATTTGTATAGCCCTATATCACAACAAAGTTGCCTCAGAGGGCTTCACAAAAAGAGATGTATGTAAACAATCAGCTTTATTTGACAAAATGTGGCCTTATATTCACGGAGAAATGCTCATTAAAAGTTACGTGAAATAATGCATCTATTACGTGAGGCGAATCAAAGAGCAGCCGCACCTCCTGTTCTTATAAAATCATAAAACCAATACAAACAATAGGCTCAGAGGGTCCTGACTGAGGGTTCTTTTAGTATTTCTTGAGCCACTAATCACAGCGTGAGTCTGAAGGCTCATACACACCCTGCTACGGAAATATTAAAAAAGCATTTAAAAGTTTTGACATAACACAGGGAGAACAAGATACAGTATGTCTATACACCCAACATCTAAAGTTGATATGGTTATGTGGGAAAGGCACTCAATGGCCAAGGGCCAGGAGTTGGGGAGTAAAGCTTACTTAAGTTTACTTTATAAACCTGGTTTATTTCATCAATACATTATGTCAACAAAGCAAAGAAACATGTTGATATTGTGAAATAATGAACTTAAACAGTGCCTTGTTGGCAAACTATAGAAGCTGAATAAACCTGTGTTCACCTCTCTGCAAACCCACCAATGTGTTTCTATAAAATCTACAAGCACCAGATTCACAGAAGAATTAAAGCAGTGTGAAGGTTTTCTGTTGTTAAAGAAAATATAAGAAACTTTGTACAAAAAGCACATAACAGGTCAACAAGCTTGTCTCGTCTGAATGTTTAGTAGAGCTGACAGAGCTTGTTGGCTGGAGACATGGAGCTCATTGTTGGGTTTAGGGTGTGTGCCTCTAATCACTTAACTCCTCACACCTGATAGCACACTATTAACTTTGACTGTCTCCAGTGACCCTGCGGGTCGTTGCCCATCACATCAAGTTTTTATTAGGGAATTTTCCTCATCATTAGCCATGGCCTGGAAACGAGCCATTAATATTCATACTGGCAAACCAAAATGAGGTCCCACTGATTTTCCATCATCCAGACTATCAGCACAGCTGCCGCTGTTAACAATCACCCCAGTGCAGCACACTGACTGCGTATCATTACGGGCTCCACAAAGCACTATGTGGGTTCTGCTAAAGCAAAGGAGGAGTGTGGGGCTCACATCCAGCTGACACCCATTGAAGAGAAAGTGTCCAGCTCTGCCAACAATCTGCCTGTAAGTCTTAGGCATAAAGACTGGCACTGTCATTGTTAACAACCCCTGTAGGCTCTGCCAGGCTCTCAGCTGAAAGGCACTAGAGCCACAGGACCAACATAAGAACTTACATTTGTTTATTCATCTGAAATAGAAGATAGCAAGAATCAATCATGTACTGAAGATCACAAAATTTTACTATTAACCTGAATAAGGGATACAATCCAAAATGCCCCCATTAGTACATAGTATAGCCCACCACACACAGAAAATGGCATGTTTACATTTGAAAATCAAAAATCAAACAAAAAACATTAACATTGGCATGTTACTTCAGTTCCATATTAAGTGTTTAGGAGCTGTATTCATACAGACTGTAAAACTCTTAAGTAAAATCAGGACATACGGTGAAGCAGTGTAACAGATGCAGCAGTGCCTTCCAATAATTAGAGCAATGACAAAAACATTGTTATTCTCTTACTATGATTTGCTGTCACACTGTACATCTGAGTTGCCTCATTATACAGAAATACTCAAATAAAAGCCGACACAGCGCACTGCTGTCTAGCGCTTGTGCAAACAAGCAAAGATGAATAAACATTAGTTGTTGTTGAGGGCTGGTGTTTTAGCTGCAAGGCTCACAAAGATCCACTTTGTACAAAATAAAAATATTTAATTTGAAGGACTGATGCAAGGCAAAATTAAATTAAAAGAAATCCATGCTAACTGCTAAAACAAATTACTTGCAGCGTGCTAAATTACATTTGCTCCTCAATCAGTGAGATCAAACGAGCCTAGTTTGACTCTCCTGCGCTAATGATTTCCTGCACTCACCTCCTTTTTCATCCCAGGGGTGTTAATAAACACTCAGTCTAGCTTTTTGTTTGTTTGCCTGGTTTATTTATACATTTCCCAGCTACATCTCAACTCTCTTTCTCCCCGTCTCGTTTACTCGGCCCACGCTGGTGGCAGACGGGCTGAATTAGAGGGATCTAATGTAATCCCAGGGACAGCGCGCTCGGAAAAAATGTGCTCAATTAAAGCAGGATGAGCCCACTGGGGGCATCCCTGGCAGAGCGTGGGGTGACTGACATGGCCCTTTGGTTGGGATTAATTAGCATGCTAAGTGGTGGTGCACAATAACAGGCTGAAGGTACGGACCAGCCATCTGACACAGACCACCTTGTGCAGCACTGTAGCAGTGACACGATTTAACTCTTAAAGTCTAAGTCAAGCAGTTGCATATGTATGTATGTATGTAAACATAGCTTAGATTCTGTAGACTACTACAAGTGAACACTGAATACACTACATATAGTGTACGAAAAATCATTGGCAAACAATGGGCAAAATCTGTTGTATGTATTTGCTTTGATTGCAAAATACATACAACAGATGTATTTTGAAAACATTCAGTTCCATGAATGTATGAAGTGTGGACAACCAGAGAAATCTGTTTTTTGTATGAGCTGTGCGTGCATTAGCTTGTGTCATTACAGCTATAGTCTTATACACTGCTGTAGAGACCATACAGAATGTTTTATCCGGGCTTTCCTGTAAACCTAAGGCCACTTGAAAGAGAAAGAATTAGAAAGACAAACTGACTGTGTGTTTTGTCAGCTATAATTACTGTCCAATTATATGGTCAGGATCTGGCCTTACAGGCCACTTTGTTATCTGGACAAGCTGCCTTTGATCATGTTGTGGAAAATATGTTTCGCATTAGAGGCCCACAATGATATACGTTTCCTGTCACGACAAGGATAACAGTGGGGTCAGCAGCAGGAGCAAGGACTTGCCCCTGTTCAGAGCATTAACAGTCCCCCGCTGCTGACCATATGAAAATAAAAGGCACTGAGATGGTCCACAATGAGACTGAGAAGCAGAACAAAAGATGTGGGACATGAATTATGTGTGATTAGGACTGGTCAAAAGCTTCCTCTTGGATTGTTGACATGACGGCTTCTCTGATGCCAATGTCGTAGTTGCATTTTTCTTTAGTGGTGTGAAGTTTATGGACCATTTATCAAGTTAACAGCAGCCAAGGTCAGAGCCCGCTGCCCTGAGCACGACAGCTATGATCATATATTAACACAAGTGTTCAAGGGAAATTACAACGACTTTGAATGTACTCCTTTTTACACAGCACATTCGCTCCTGGGTTAGTGGTGCTGTGAAGCACCTCACTCATCAAAGTCCCTGTGGAAAAAACACTGAGTTTACTGTGTGCCTGGTCATCTGCTTTGGGCCAATAAGAGTCTCTCCCTGAGGACGTGAGTATCAGCTCTGCCCAGGCCAGGCACGTGCTGTCTTTGGTAGCACTTGTTTTCCTCCGGCCCAGTGCTGCTGGACTGAGTTTGGACATCACCATCTGTGCTCCTCTGCAGTGGGCCCGAGGGCTGGAGGAGGAGGTGCTGTAGGGATGCTCTCCGGAGTTTGGGAGAGCCACTCCATAACACTTTCCTCATGAACGCTCCTCCACAGGGCTGCTGGAACGTCTTGGAGCCATCTGGGAAGAAGTGGAGCGTGGCAGGGAGCAGCTGGACGCTTACAGCTGCTATTTAAGCCCTGGCAGCACACGCTGTATCAGTCAGTCAGCAGGAAGAGCAGCATGCAGCATGGTGAGGACACTACACAGAGCTCAGCACACTGTCAGAGCCTCTGTCTTTGCTTTTGAAAGCATGTTAAAGATGGGTTAGCAGCAAAACCATACGAAGAGCACTAAGAGAAACTTTTTTTTTTATACTAATTCAGGCTGGGCTTGATTCTGCAGCTCTGTTAGCATCAGAGTAGTATAGTTCCTATACAGCACACAGCACACACTAAGAATGAAGTGAACAGAGCTGGATTCTTAGCAAATGTCGATTGGCTCCAGGAGACAGTGCGGGAGGTTTTCTCACAGAGCCGTACAAGCCTTTCCTCATGTGGAGCCCTAGAGTCCAGCCCCTCCTGTGAAGCTATAGGGGAAAAGTGCTTGTCAGGAGAACATTAATTAAAGTGTTAAAGGTAAAAGAAGTATTGACTTCCTCTCTCTCTGCAACTTCCCCCGACCACTAGCGAGCAGCAAAACCCACTGCCCCCAGAGGTAGTCTTCTACTTGGTCAGGTCCAGGAGCTAACTGGGAAAAAAAGCCCCACTAAGACCAATTAAGGCTTTCACTATGAGACTGAAAGGAAGACAAATGGAGGCAGAAGGCCCGATTACAAGAAACCTTTGTACAGATGTAAAGCAATTAGAGCAGTCTCAGGGGCCAGACAGAGCGGTACCTGTGAGTCATGGATCCTAGAGCCAGTCCAAAGTCGGAACAATCCCTCTTTTCTGTTTAGGGCCCCAGTCAGTCTGTGTATTAGTGTCATATATCAGCCCATAGGCCCTGTATTGGTTTCTCCAGTGCAGGGAAGCAGCAGTAGTCAGGCCAAAGAGGACCACTCCACCCTTCATTATGTGTGAGTTTGTGAACAGGGCTCTTTTATTCAGTCAACAAGGCCTTTTCTATAAAACAAGGCCAGATAGGAAGTGAGGAAGCTCTCAGGTGTCTACTTCCACCAGGGAAGTTTGTCAGAGAGGTCGTTCTGATAAAAGCTAAGGTAATTTGTACTGCAGCCATTACCAGTCAGAGCACATTTAACCAGGGCTCTAGTGTCACCTCTACAGAGCGGGCCATAGACCACAGTGTAGACAACTGTTTTGTAACTAGGCCTGTGCTGTCGTCCCCGACAGCAAGGTGTATATCGGCGAAAACAGCCCCGTACGTCTGCCCCGTACGTCTGCCCTGTACTTCTGCCCCGTACTTCTGCCCCGTACGTCTGCCCCGTACGTCTGCTACAACTGTTACCAACGGGCACCTTAATCACTTTTTTGATTTGTCTGGATGTTTGTGAAGAATGTTTTTGCCAAATTTAGAAAATTCC
>JAVQKC010210382.1:0-11918 GCA_036025475.1 Philypnodon macrostomus | reverse complement strand
CATGTCAACAGTTTGTGATTTGTGAGATATATCACTTTTTGAAATATTAGAAACCACTAAATGTATTATTCCAACAGCAGCCATGTTGCCAATCTATGAACAGTATTTTATAAAAGTTTATGAATGTGGTTCCAAAGGGCAGTCCCTGCTGTAGTTTATTCTACCCCACGTGTGTGTGTGGGTCACATTTACTCAGGTAAGCAGGGACTCACACAAGGGAGGGGGAGAGACAGAAAGTTGCTGCTGATAAGAGTTTCATCCACGGGTAACGGTGATGGTTATTTTATTCTCAACTCAACTTTACAAACACTGTCTGAGTTTTGTATTAACCTCTGCTGCTTCCACCTCCTCTGGGCATTTCACTTTCACGTCACACTTCATTCCGCTCATGTTCTGGATCTATTTGTGGAAATATAAACTGTATTTTCTCCAGCGCTACAGTGGGGTTTGTTTATGAAGAGCTTTAGTTACGTCACGGCGACCGAGATCCCAGAGTCAGCCCTGAGCTCAAACGAGACCAAAAACAGAAGCACTATTTCAATCAATGTAAAAGTCAGATTCATGACTCTGACTCTGATTTGATGTTGCTGTAGAGGCCAGGAGAGGAACTAAAGTAAAACTCAACTGCTATTGGTCGGAGTGGTAACCCTGACTCTGATTTGATGTTGCTGTAGATGTAGAACAGGGTCAGATTAAGCATTCTTCAAAATAAAATGAAATACTAAAATAAATACAAACTATGTATAAAATAAAACATTTCTGACATCGGAAACGGAGGATGGAGGAGAAGATGGAGATGTTTCTACTGTTGAGGTGGTGATGGCGGAGAGTGAGATGTTTCTACTGCTGAGGTGGTGATGGAGGAGAGTGAGATGTTTTTGCTGCTGAGGTGGTGATGGAGGAGAGTGAGATGTTTCTGCTGCTGAGGTGGTGATTGAGGAGAGTGAGATGTTTCTGCTGCTGAGGTGGTGATGGAGGACAGTGGGATGTGTCTGCTGCTGAGGTGGTGAAGGAGAAGTGTGAGATTGTTCTGCTGCTGAGGTGGTGATGGAGGAGAGTGAGATGTGTCTGCTGCTGAGGTGGTGATGGAGAAGAGTGAGATTGTTCTGCTGCTGAGGTGGTGATGGAGGACAGTGGGATGTGTCTGCTGCTGAGGTGGTGATGGAGGAGAGTGAATTAAAAATGTATATATTCTGGTTTCTTTACAGCCCTTGGACTTTGAGAGGAAGCGTCAGTACAATCTGCGAATCCAGGTAGAGAACGTCCATGTGAACTCTCGTTTCCTGTCTGTGGGACCCTTCAACGACGAGGCCACCATCAAGATCATCGTGGAGGACGTGGACGAGCCCCCAGTGTTTGAGCGGGCCAGTTACATCATGGAGGTCAAAGAGGACGCCCTAAGAAACACAGTGATCGGGTCGGTCAGCGCATCAGACCCCGACGACAAACGCAGTCCAGTCAGGTAAGGGAGAAAGTACTCTGTTAACTGGTGTAGAAGCACAATATTCTGAAAATGCTAATAATGCAAACGGGGTAATTGGGTTTGTCATTTGTGCTATTAGCTGGCTTCTGGAATCAAGATATAACACATGCAGAAAGAGAAGATTACATACTTTATATACACACACTCAATGTAACAAATTTACCCTACACACAGATTAAGATATTGTATTCGTAAATAAAGTATAGAATATTGTCAATGTACAATGCAAATACCACAAGAGTGAAATTAACATTATTATGAACTATATTAACAGCAGTATTAAGGTAATGTATGATAAACTATATACTTTTTTTCAATAACTTTTACAATTTCTCTGAATTCACCTCTCAGTGTGTCACAGAGCCCCATTCATTCGTATTGCATTAAGTTATTACAACTGAAGACCTCAAATGACATCCAAGTGTAATTCACTCAATATAATTCACCCAAGCAAAAAGGGAACAATTTGAATATCCTGGGAATTAATTTTAAATGTATTTTTTGTAAATTACATTATGATGTTTGATTAATTTGCATGATTATATTGCTCTATTCTCAAGCCCAGGTTTGGTCTTCTGCTCCTGTAGTCCATCTGATTCAAGTTTGGACATTATGTGCCTTTAGAGATGGTTGTGTCATGTTCAAGGGTCTACTTCAAGGACTCAAACGCACGACTCTCAAGGCAGGCAAAACTCACTTTATTCGGGTACAAAAGGCAGGAACACAGGGAACACACACGACGAGGAGCGAACAAATAAATACGAACTGGCCCAGTCCAACAGAAATGAACAATATATATATACACAACGGGAGGAGAAGACAATAGGACACAGGTGAGGTGTATCAGGGCGGAGCGAACAATCACAAGGGTGGGAAAACACAAGGACCAGGAACAACAGGAGCATGACGTTTTACTTTTTATGTTCTCAAGAAGCCGCAGCTGATCTAGTGTTTTGGTAAAAAAACAAACAACAAAAACACAATAGCCTGGCACTTTCTGGAAAAAACAGTAATTGGCCAAAAAAAAGAAATGAGTATAGTCCTTTGTCAGCTTGAAACGTTTTGTGACTAGTGTTGCTTAGTTTGTAGAGACATAGTAATTATTTTCATTTATTGTGTAAATTTCGATGTTAAAATTGTATATCATTAAAACAATATTTAGTTTAAAATAAGATACAGACAAGCATTCAGTCATTTGAGAATCACTTTTACAAATGAAAATATTTAAATTCCTCTGGAAGCTATAATAATAATGCTGTTTGTCCATAGTTGAAAAGTTCAGAATAAATAAACATTTGCCAAGGGAAGATTGCTGTTATTAAAGCCTACGTGATGCACTTATAATCCATCAGATCTTACAGTAAGCACTATTTATAGTCAGCCTGCAGTAGATGAAGGTATCAGGGAAAACAGAGCTGTGTTTTAAATGCTAATTAGCATTTTGTGTTCTTTCCCCTTTGAGACAAGTTCAAAATGACACTCACAAAGTGGTCCAGCCTTGCATAACGGCTGTCTTCTCAGTCATAGTTAGCACTGAGATTATTACAGCCCAGAGCACGGCTGCACGTTTATGCACATCAATGAAGGAAGAACTGTGGGTCAACCAAGCCTCAAACACCAGTACACACAGAATACTACTGCAGTATTTTACATGAGAGGAGAATGAATTATCACATTAGTCCATACATTTAAAACTGAGATATTTTTGAGAAATAATACCTCATTTTGAAGTTGATGGTGGTTGTTGTTTTTTTTAATATTGCTTTTATTTTAATTTACAACGAGCGGTAAACACACATACATATACAGCATATCACGTGTCACTGACAATGTAATCATCAACCAAATCTAAAAATTAAATGAGCTAATTATCAAAATTGAACAGATACAAATACAATACAAAGATAAGACACATATAATACAAAGACAATACAAATACAAATACAATACAAAGACAAAACACAGACAATACAAATACAAATACAATACAATGACAAGACACAGACAATACAAATACAATACAAAGACAAAACACAGACAATACAAAGACAATACAAAGACAAGACACAGACAAATCACAGACAATACAAATACAATACATCCTTAGACATGCATCCTTACATAACAAATGGCAATTGCAAGGGAATTCTTAGATTAATACTCATTTTGCATGGTATTTTACATTTTTTATATGAATTGCACTAAATGTTAACTAAGACATGATGTAAAGAGCCGTGCTAATCTCTTCAAATGACAGTGCATTATTTGAACAGTCTATTATGAGATAACACTATCGCAGCCCATGAGTTTTAAATAAAGGCGGATGTAGCCTTGGCTTTAAGTGCGATGGTGTGTTAATCAGAGTTCATATGGAGCCTGTAATTAGACTGTAGTTACTCGCTTAGACAAATATGAAGTGATGTGCTAACGATTGCATTATGGTTAATCAGCAACACTATGGAATCAGGTATTGAGCTGTACTAAAACGCTAATTAGCACCACAAACGCAAACGCACTAAACAAATGCCGTCCCCTCTGCATTATTTCACAGGACGCCATATTGAAGGAGACACTTGATCAAAGAGCTGGAGGAATATAAAATCTTTCCAGTGTTCAGACTTCCTTGTTTATAAATAATAAAAGGGTTTTTACAGTACATTCACATTGCTTTGACACCAGCAAACATTGTGCTCTGCTGCACATTATTATGGAGCATTTCCCCTCCATGAGCTGAGCAGGATAAGAAATGGTGGGGTGTAGTGCTCTGTCATGTCTGCGCTGGGCTATTCATTATAGTATTCAGATTACATACAATACTGCACATGAACTATAGAAGAGTGGGCATCGGTCGTGTTAGAATTACTGTGTCATATTTAAACATTTGACATTGTTCAAAGCCCAACGAAGCCTTTAACTGTGGTCAAGTGAAAAGCAATCTACATGTTCTGCAAAAGGTGCTTTGATTTAGTTGCCTCAGATTAATTGGCAAATATTAGCACTCAAAAAATGCAGACCTCCACCATGTCCGAGGAAAACAAAATATATATAGTACCAAAAAACTCCGGGAGATCTTATAGTTCCAGAGTAAATGCTCAATCTATTGATCCACAATACCCCGGAATGGCAAAAAAAATCCACTACACAACTTCCATCCATATGTGATAATCAAAAAGTAATAATTTCTTCTCATGAAAACTTAATAGCATATCTTTATCTTTCAAACTAAAATACACCCGCTTTGGTTCAGACAATGTAATCCAAGCTGTCCTTTGTGATATATACAGTATTGTGTATAATTTATTGATACATTGTGCACTCATGTAAAAAAAAGGATTTTGTACCTTGGCATTCTGCTGATATCCTGTCTTCTATATGTATATCTCAAGCTGTCAAAAGACCATCTGACCTCATTCTCTCTACAACTCACACAGTATGGCACTTTTGATATCAGAAAAAGGGGTCTTTAATAATTCCTGTCTTTGTGGCTTAATGCTTATCGTCCCATCCCGTCGCTGATTAGACTCCTGCGTTTTTCTAATCCGGACAACTTAATTATACAGGAGATGTCAGACTTCCAAGGACACTCCTTTTCCGAGAGCAGGAAAAGCCAAGTGTGAATATTTGATGTGGTGACTGTGACACAGAAATGCAGTTCTCTTAGGGGCAGCATAAAGACATACCTATATGTGTGATGGATCTACGCATGCATGAGAAGTGTTTGTGTTTAAAGATTCATAATGGGGCACAAACATCATGCATAATTACGCCACAGCAAAGTGAAGTTTCGAAGTCCATAAACCCACAGTGTTACAGCCACCTGCATCAGCAGCAGGTGTTGCCGCTCAATGAAGAGGCACTTAACTTGATTAATGAAGGTAATATGCCCCTGTCCTAATAATAAGATTGTAGCCCATGTAGACCATACAGGAAGTTACTATGGCAACTAGCCCTTTACTGTTGGTCTATTTTCTGTTGCTTTGATGTGTTCGCCAGTGGCTAGGTGTGCACTGTGCTGTAACCAGTGGGAGATTGTCCCCCATGGGAGAAATTAAAAACACTGAAATTGCAATCAAGTGTGTGATTAAAGGGAAGGGAATATGTTCTGAAAACTGCAGTTTGTCCTGGTCTGATGACATCGATCAAACACAAAAGTTCATCCTGTTTATTCTAATGGACCTGTAGCTGCTGGGGTTGGCACATAAAGGCCATAAGAGATGATTGTGTTAGAATAAAGGATGTCAATCACAAAGTTTTCTGATGCAACAATCTGTGTAAGGACAGATGTCGACTCTTGTGGCTCTGGCTCAAAAAGACTTGTTGACGGCAAAGTAGAAGTGAGTTCACCACAGTCACATAAGGGGATTTCAATTGAAACACATTTTTTACATTTTATATAATTGTATTTAATTTTCACGATTCTCTGCCAATCATGCATATAAAAAAATAAAAAATAAAAATCATCATACTCCTGTGTTCCTTTGGACTTTTTATATTTAACGTCTGTGGATCCCCGCAAACTCAGGTACTTGGAGGACAGGGGCTGAATTATTAACAAACATTGTGAAATCTGAAATAGCATCTATGAATAATTGATCTTGCATCCTTGAGTTTTGCGGCATAAACCATTGTGGACATTGATTTGCAATCACACTTTGTTAAAGAATTTCATTAATTTTCTCATTAAATCCTTGTTAGGAGATAAATATTTAAATACATGCATCAGAGAGCCGCACATACACACACACACTGCTCGCTCGGCTGCAGCAGGTGACTGGCGTGATAAGAAGATGCAAATATATCTTTATGCTTTTCCACGCGGCTGATCGAGGAGTTTCACCTGAGTGTGTCACAAGAGGAATGGGCTCCTTATCCGGCTCCATAAGACTTTGCTGGAGGGTATGAGCTGACACAGGTTATGGGAGCACCACTGAAAAATAAACAAGAGACAGTCCTTTAGCCCAGTCCTTCCCATTCCTCCTGTGAGAGCAGTAAGAGTAGAATTTATGCAGCGAAGATACAGAATTTGGCATAATTATTTCACATAAGATTTTGTTGTGTTCAATGTATATCATCCACTAAGGAGCTGGTGGTGCAGTAAAAGACATAGTCGTTATATCCACAGTGATAAAAAAAGAATCCCCCAAAGTTACCATTAGTAAATTTATGGTAGCTGCATATCCCTATCTCGCATTTTGTATTGGTTTTTGTATAGCATCTCCACAGCGGAAAGAGCTGTGAATACTGAATAGTGCAGTAGAAGACAGTCTTTATACTCCACAATGGTAAATACACACACACACATTACCAATTGTTACTTTAATGATATATTGGAATAGTATTTTTAGCTTGCTATCCCTATCTCGCAATGGTCTACAGAAATCTACACAATCCTGAAAAAAAAACACTTGCAATTTCCTTCCATGCAGAATTTATGCAGTAGGCCAATGTAATAGTATATAATATGGCCATTATTTTGTATAGGGTTTTGGTGTGTTGAACGTATGCCATCTTCACAGTGGAAAGAGCTGATAGTGCATTAAGAGATACAGCTGTGTTCAGGGCTCATCAGGGATCGACAGAGTACCCATATGTGTCTGCTGCTGCTTGACACCATTATAGTGCTACTCTCAGCAAAGTGACAGCCATGGCGGAAAATGAAATATGAAAATGGCAGCCGTTGCAAATTTAGATAATTTTTTTTACACTGATTAGTATGATTGCAGAATGTACAAGTATCAGTGTAAATGAAGCCATGTTCCAATCTTGTGCAAAAAGTCAATATTAATGAGAGTGTTTTTCGCTCGGTCAAGGCCAAGGCTGTATTTGTGGGAATGAAATGAGTAATTAAGAACAATAATCCTAATCAACCTTCACAACCTCCAATCAATGTAATCTGTCTCATTATGTTTGTTTTGATTCATTCAGTTTTATTAAAAAAACAAAGATATGGGTTGTATAATCAGTTGTTTGTAGGAACATTAGAAATCATTAGAAGTTGATTTTAAAATAATTATACAAACATTATGCTACACTGGCTGTGCTACAAGTGTGTGGGACCCCAACTCATTGGCTTCTTTATGCTTTTTGAGGTTGATGATTTCACTGTTATACACATAACCATTGTACAAATGCGTGTTAAATATGGTAATAATAAATATAATAATAATACAATAATTTCTACAGCAAAACATGCTAATGGCAATCTCTACAGGAGTTTTCCCCCAACAAGTACTCCTGACTCAAGACCTAGAGAACAGTCCGGGGGTGCTGCTCAGCGACCACCCACTGCTCCTGACAGGTGCAAATAAAGGTAAATAGTGTATCCCGAGGGGGACAATAAGGTCCATTTGAAGTATCTTTATTAAAATGTATACAGCTAATTATGACCTATGGTTGTTGTGCTAGGCATTTTTTATGCTGCCATTATTATTCCGTATAAGAACAGCCTATAATGGGCCACATTATGTATTCAAATTCACACTTACACGATTTAGCTTAGAACTGTATGCTCTATTAACATTTTCTGACTCCGAGCCAAAAGCATTAGAAACATTGTGCTCACTCTCTGACAAGCCCGACAAGTCCTCCCCGCGGTTGCCAAGAATCTCCTGTACAACTCAAAGCTTGATTTTGATATTTTCTGAGGGTTGTTGTATTCTGAACTTCACTGCCTTTGGCTTTACACTAAACCACCCTTGACTTCTCTTGTATACATCTATATGCCCCTGCCTCCACTTGATAGCAAAGACTCAAGATGCTCCGCAGATCCCAGGGTGTTTTGCTTTTAGCCTATCCCTCTTCTAAATACAGTGTTGGATCCTTCACCTTGAGCAGAACGGCAGGTCCCCGGAGGCCCCTGTTCTCCTCTTCACTCACTCTTACTCAGGGGGAGGAAGTGGCGAAATATTGCCCATGGTGAGGAGTTCTTACTGCAGGGCAAAGGTCAGACTTAGCATGGAGTCACGCTGAGTTCAGATCCATCCGCACTTTCGGACTTCAGCTCACTCAACTGTGGGTTATGAAGGCAAATAGTAAGGAACGTTAGCATTGGAACCTGTGTATTTTTGTGAATACCAAAGCAAATCTAAGGAATAAGGGATATCAAATGTACAAATGACAGACAGACATAAAAGACTGTAATCAGCACTCTGAGTAATTGAGTATATGTTACCTAATAGATGTCTTATGGGATATATGTTTTCTTGCTGCTTCTGTGTAGTCTGTATGCCACACAGGTCTGCTTTGGTGAAACACAAAAGTTACATAGGCTGATGTTTGCTAGCAATATGAGCTTCACATTTTGATCCTGATGAATGCACATTTCAAACCATCAAACCAACCAAATTGATCTTTTACAATAATATTTTGGAAAATGGCCTGGAGGTCTGCTTTGTGCCTGGATAGTTTAGTGAGTACATAGCTTTTTCATTTATAAAAGCAATTTGTGCTGCAAAGACTAAAGGCTCCATGTTCTGAATGCATCATTATGCATCATTGTTGTTCTGTGTGAAACCGGTCTCTGTTGTAAATGAGACTTTGAGTCTCAAGATGCCCCTGTGGAAATAAAATAAATAATCAGCTAACCAAAGTCAATTAATCAAGACTGAGAATACATAACTTTAAATAACTTTAACACACCAGCTAATAGGACCAACCACCAAATGAACTTCTAGTATCAAGTCAACGGAAGTGGCCCATAAGCCTCACCATTAACCAACATATTGGAAATCATAAGTGACTATTGTCTTTAGATGTGCTTTAGGCTGCTTGACCTTGCTGCTATAATTGGTAATGGATACCATCCTTCCACACTTTTTCAAATGTGTCTCTCTGAAGAAAGAGTAATGTGGACTTACTGACATTGGGAAATCTGGAGGATCTTGTCAGTCAATTAGTGATAGCCTGTCACATATCTAGTCAACAGTGAACAGCAGCTTGTGCACACAGCATCACAATGAGCCTTATTAGCATCAACAGAACTGTGGCAGCCCATCTCCTCAGTCTTTTCAGCTTGTTAGGAGTTGTTTAGCTGCATGATATTTAACATTTGGAGCGACTTGAAAGAACTGTTTTTAACACATTCAACTGACTCGTAGTATACAGCCTCCAGCAAATATAGTTTTTCAGTTTGGTTAATGAGCAAAGATATGAATGGTCAAATGTAGTTAATGCTGAGGCATTGGTTACTCTTCTTTGATGTGCAGCTTTTTGAAAATTAATCATATTCATGACCCATTTGCTGCTTCACTTTATGGAAATTCTTGATGGCCTTGTTGGCCTGATGCACAGACAGTGAATGTAAAAACGCTGCCGACACAACAACTTTATAATTAATTAGGAACTTGCAGACTATAAACTTACTAACAAGAGACTATGTTGTTATAGAAACAAAAACATAGAGATCTCATTATATCATTACAAATAAAAGTAAGGGTGAATATATTTGTTTGACAGGTATAGAGCTCTCAGGGGTGCAGAGATGGGTTCCTCATGCCCCCACCTTGCCATCTGTCTGCATCCATTGTAGCTGGTTGTGTATCCCACAAGGATACCCGCAGTGAACAGAGACAGAAACACAAGAAAGTGCTTTTCGGAAGTGTGCCACAGCCACAGCCTGTCACATAAGTGTGCCTTGAACTATACCACTGCTTAAAAAGTTATCCCCAAGTTTAAACATAAAAGTGACCTGCCACCAACTATGGGGAAGTTACTAAAACCATGCTCAGTACATTCTGTGTTGCACTTAAAACAGACGCACAACACACTAACTTTCTCTGTGTGTTTGGTTAAAAATAATAACATAAGAACATTCCTCATTTTATTGCACTAATAGGAATGACTCATAGTAAACAACGTGCATGTACAGTATAACTAGAAGCTATTTACAGATTATTTGAAAGCACAGTGATTTGAGCAGACAGCCGTCCCTGTGCACCATGTCAGAGGTTTTAAACTTATGGCTGAACTCGATGCCAAAAGCAGCAGAGGTTGTGAGGATCACAGGAGGTGAGCTGACTCCCCAACTGTCCTTGAGCCACACACTAAATCTCCTCTGTGAGAGTTTCATCATGTGTCTGGGGACAAAATATTGCATTATTACAAAAAACAAACAAACAATAAAATAAAAAAAGACTATTCTACAGTACATTGGGTTTCTTTTGAGACTCCAAAATGCAAAATAGTAACTGTATCTGTCCCCAATGCTGGCTTTTACAGTATGAAATCTACTACATCTAATACTGTAGATAGGCACACTTTCATATTCAGTCTCTTTTTTATAAAATGACATTTTAAAATGACTATAGTCCTTGTATCTGAAATCACTATCTATAATCCTGGTATCAAAGTGAAGTCTATAAAACTGCAGAACAAGAAATACTGATGCAAGATGGAACACTTAAAAACTTCCCTTAGAAAATAGCAAAATGTAATGCTGTAAAATGCTCTACTGTATAGAAAGTCTGCATTTTTAGTTCAATATATTAGGAAATAATGGTTCTAACTAAATGACTTTTAGTATAAAATAAATTAATGTAATAAAAATTCATTTCAAGAAAATTTTTCCAGAGAAATTATATCATCCCCCTCCTTTTGCAACAAACAGAGCATTACAAAATTTCATTTGCAGGCGGGTGGTTAGTCGCCTTGTTCCAGCTGTCACTTGAGTTTTTGTGGATGGTCAGCGACAGCGATGAGGACGGAAATGTGCAACAGTGCAGGACTGCATCACAATTCAGCTGCACGTTATAGTCCAACCACACAGCACAGCACACTCTCACAGCCAACATTTATGCCTGTTTTAAGTTTAGAAAATAAATATATTATGATTTTTATCTGAACAAAACT
This sequence comes from Philypnodon macrostomus, assembly GCA_036025475.1. Taxonomy (NCBI): domain Eukaryota; kingdom Metazoa; phylum Chordata; class Actinopteri; order Gobiiformes; family Eleotridae; genus Philypnodon; species Philypnodon macrostomus. Next base: position 589 of record JAVQKC010210382.1, on the reverse strand, counting down.
GTTAACTGTGAGCCTAATACTAAATTCCTACCTAAAATAATGCTAACTGCTATTTATGTTCATGTTAGCAGCCTCTAAGTTCACACAGGGCTAGCGTGATGAACACTTAGATAACATTGAAAGCTAACTATGATAAATTGCCAGTGCACTTACCTGAGCAACAGAGCTCTGAAGCTTTGCTGTTCTGTTGACATGACCATCCTTATCTCCTCTGGTGCTTGTTATCAGATAAAAGATGGACTTGTTTTTGAGTACGTGTTGTATGCTTGCTTTGGTGTGTTAGCACTGGATTAAGATAGCTTTTTGGTAGCTTAAGTGTCTCTAAGCTAAGTGTCAATGAAGTGGTCTTTAAAGTTGTATTTTATTATAACTCACCATCTACAGAACCAAGCCTATATCTTTCTATATGCAACCTGTCTCTCATTTATCAGTGAGCTTCACTGATAGCATTGCAACTACAGTAGCCTATAGTATACCCAGCATAAATAAACTACTGTAGCCTATAGTATACCCAACCTAAAGAAACTACTGTAGCCTATAGTATACCCAGCATAAATAAACTACTGTAGCCTATAGTATACCCAGCCTA
>JAVQKC010210381.1:0-14990 GCA_036025475.1 Philypnodon macrostomus | reverse complement strand
CTCTCTCACAGTGGACATGCACCTACGATGAAAATTCCAGAGCCCTCCATGACTTCTAAGTGGGAGAAATAGCAAAATAGCAAGGTGTTCAAATACTTGTTTTCTTCACTGTACATATGTCCATTGTACAGTTTTCCTCACAGTATACTGCATTTTCTGTCATTTACATACAAAAAAACAAAAACATAAATCAGTAGTCTTGATGTCCAGGCTAAAATTTGACCTGCACTGCTCATGCCACACAATAAACACATATCACACAGACACACAACGGACATGTCGATAAATACAGTTCATAACACAACAAACCAGTTCCCGGAAGAGCTTAATTTTATCTGGAACAGGGGCTGTGACAGAAGAAGTAGACAGCTAAGGACACTAGCTCAATCTGGGGCCCCACTAAAAAAAACACCAAAAGCAACTGCAAAAATAAAACACCAATAGTCGTGATTGAAGACAGCCCAAATGTGTGATTAATCTGATTTTAAAATGAATCGATTTACATGCAAGATAGTATAATAAGGTATAAAATTCAGTGTAACATTCTTCAAGTTCTGACAAATTCTTGCTGTTCTGAAATATAGTGGTAACAATTAGTTTGAGTTTTTCTCTTTAAAAGCAATGGCTCTCCAACTTTTCACACCAGATACCACTCTGCAAAATATATTCCATATATTTCCATCAGGAACAAAGTCAAATAAATCTAAATCAGGCCCTGATATGGATAAAAACAGGACAGGACAGGTCCAGATGAAAACAGGGCCAAAACCTGGACTAAACCAGCTATGTACCACCAGTGGCATCCATACCACAGTCTGAGAACCACTGATTTAAGTTGCATATTACAGATAGTAGCACCATTATACCCTGAAAAATGGTTTCACTATCACCACAATCTGCATGCATATAAGTATATATTGTTTTGTTTTCATAGACTCTTGTTTGTATGTATTACAAACATTAATCTTACTGTAAAGGGAATTGTAAAGACATTATCAAACTTTCTTACCTTACATACAACAGACAACATCACCTAACGCCTCAGCTCACTCCAACCATGTTATTTCATATAGGATCAGTATCTAAATCATACAGACAGGATATAATGGGCTGTAATTGATAAGAGACTGGGGATGTCGCCTTGATGCATGCACAAAACTGATAGATTATAGCACTTTATTGGCTGTCTCTGGAGGCCAAGCAGGTCTTTGAAATACTGCCGCTGACTCATTACCTGGAACCAATCAATTCACTGTGTTTACGTTTGAAGAGCTCAGCCATTTCTCTCCCATCTGATTATAATTGTCACTGGCTGAGACTGCTGTGGAAGGGTAGTGTTCACAGGTAGTCAAACCAGTTACTGAAGAAAATAAAAATATATGAGAATGTCTTGACTTCGATGTTAAAAAATAGGGGTAATAGGAATGTAAAGATTGTGCTTAAAATTGTAAAAAGTATAAGAACAGTTGTCATTTATGGAACTATGACATGTTAAAGTCAACATACTGTATGGCAAAACACACAACTTAGGTATTCTGAGTTGAGATCAAACCCATAATATCCTTGATGCACATACTCAGACTCTTAGACAATACATGTTAAGGCCAAAAGCATCATTTCCCATTTCAGTTCCCTCTCACCTTTCCTGGAGGCCTCAAAGCTGTCGTAGATGTTAATCCTCTGGATGTCGTAGGTGAGCGTGGTGTTGGGCAGCAGGGTGCGGTTCCTGTTGATTGTGTTCAAAGCGAATTTAAAGGCTAGCTCCTCGGCACCTGAAGGACCACTCTCCACCGACTCGAAGATGCCCCCTGTCAAAGAGACAAACGGCCGCTTAGTGATGGATCAGCACTGCACTGTTTTAAATGGAGCGGACTGCAATAATATTGATCACACAGGGCTTTCTATAGATACCAGAGAGAAGTCAGAGGGGAGCTTTACGTAATAAAATGAGTCAGAGAGGTAGAAACTGACATAAAGCTTACAGTATTTTCAATGTTTGTATTATATTGTAATATTTTGAAGGACAAATCTGTGAAGTTTAGGCATCAAAAATACTGTAAAATATTAAAAGGAGGTACCTCTCAAGGTTTGCACTGGAGCAAAGCAAACCAAAAAGTGACAAATATTAAGATAATTATTGGTGTTTTATTATTGGTCCCACAGTATAGGGAAAATTCATATCATATTTGTGATTGTGAAAATTATACAAATGCACTTGGCTGGGTTACTGTCCCTCCATCCATTTTGAAAGATCACAAAAAGTGCAGGTGATCTTAGGGACAATTCTTTGATTCATCCAATAAGCACAAAACATATTTACACTATGACTATTTCACATGGCCTTACAGTATATTGGCATCATCATGGTCAAAGAATGAAACATAACAAAAGGCTATATCAGATCTCATCAGCACCAGATCTCTAAATACCCCACTCAGATCATCCCCATACGGCACCATTTCCCAGCTCACAGATACACCTCAACAACGGCAGCCATCTTGAAACACCCTAGCACAGTGGGAGGTAGAGAAGCTCATCCACGAGTGTAATTACCTTAAAACACCATCACAATCTGCTACAATTTATCCAAATGATGATTGAACTAACTCAGGATGACAACATGCATGCCTCTTAAGTTAACTGGAGATGTTCTCTGGAGAAGATGGACCACTCGCTATGATTGACTGATTGTCTTTTATGAGCACACACTTAAGCTCAGAGTGGTACACCTCTTTCACAGATCCTTGTTGAATGGATCCTTAAGGAAATGAGCTCCCTGTGTTCAGTTATTTCATTTACAGTTTGGTGATGAAAAACTGATGTTGCTGAAACGGCCAATATACACAAAGGCTAAAAAGCTGGCAACTATCAGATGTAATAGATCTATTTTGGCCCGAGATTGAAAGTTGATATTGCAATCTTGCTCTGTTGCAGTAATTACTTTAAAAAGACAATAAATGTGCAGCTGTGCCACAAATTTGGAGCATTTGCAAAAGAACAAAATAGTTGTTTTGATGTTGCTATTTTGTGGAAGAAGGAGTACAATCATTTTAACATAAAGTCCTAATATTCATTCATTCAATCATTCATTCATTTTCTTCCGCTTGTCCAAAACCAGGTCGCGGAGGCAGAAGTCTAGGCAGGGAACTCCTGCCTAGATCCACATTGCACCAGCCCTTTTTAAGGGTACCTCCCGCGGGTGGTGGGTCCACGGAAGGGCCTGACAGCATGTGCTCGGGCGGGGACTCGAACCACCGACCCTCCGGTTGAAGGGCGAGCATCCACCCACAGCGCCACCGCTGTGGCCAAAGTCCTAATATTTCTAAATCTATGGGCATCAGATGGAGAACATTTAGGATTGAATCCCATGTCTCTGGCCCCAAAGTTGAGGTCTTTCAAAAACAAACTCTAGGCGGAGATAGACTTGGCGCTACATGTACAAAAATGCAGAAAAAATATTGTTTACAGCATCAAGAAGTATCTGTGTACCAAAGTTGATAATGATAAAATGAGGTTTTTGGCTATGCACCATGCTGTACGATCCCAAGTAATGCAGGGAGAACAAGTATAACCCTAAAATTGTACTAGAGAAACATTTACAACCCATTTTCCCACTATTGCACCATAATGGGGGCCACTGCAGGCCAGTCTCAGTCTAGCCTCATTTGCAGCAGAATAAACCTGTTCTTGCTCAAGGACATACCATCGTCCATATCATAGAGCCACTGTTAATGACCATCTCTGCACAATAATGGCCTCAGCTTAGTCCATTAAAACTGTTTCTACTCAAAGGCCTCAGGAAAAAAGAACTTTCCAGCTCTACACGTGTCTGTCCACATTTGAAAACCCAACTATCTGACATTTAGCCAGCATATTTCTACAATCTACATAAGCAATAATAGAAATTAAACATTGATGTATTTAAGATCATCGAAATGTTCTCTTGGAGTGTATCCCAGCAGCTATAGGCCTTAGGTGGGCGACATCCTGTACAATGGCCAGTTCGTCTCAGGGCTGACATAGTGACAGACATAGACATAACTTAAATAAATGAAATGAATTTCAATGTGAAGATTGTCTCTTTCACTGAGGTCTTGATTCGTCAGGTCTCGACAACAACACTACATACAGACAAAACAAGTGCCTTCAAATATCCATATATGTGATTCCAACTCAAATTTTGTAGTTACACCATTTTTTTTCTACTTAATTTAACATTTGCCATAAAGTATTATTTATTTATTTTTGAATGTATTTTTGTCTCAATAGGTTTAGTTTAGAGAGAGTAGAAAAGTACTGGTTAAAAAACTACTCAAGTCCTGAGTAACTGTTTGAGCGTAATGCCAGATTATCTGTTTCATTTTGTTGTAATCTGGCAAAAAAAATTAAAAGATAAGATATTTTCAAAAGATAATAAGAAACTAAAAACATAAATAATATTTCCATAAAATAAGGCACAAGGAACAGAAATTCCACATCATCACATTTTTCACATAAAGCTGTTCTATCTAGATTTCCAAGATTACAGAGTTACTTCAAAATATTCTTACTCAAGTAAAAGTAAAAAGTATTGTGCCGTAAAGCTAAGCTATGGAGTACAATTTATTTAAAAAGTTACTCAAGGAAATGTAACTGAGTAAATGTAACTGAGTATTACCCACCTCTGCCTAAGGCCCAAAGTTGCTGGAATATTCTTCTAAAAGGAATAAGTGAAAGAAGATATATGCATTTTAATAACCGGTAAATGTTTAAAAATACTGCGCAATAGAGAAATCGTATATAGTGTTCATTCAGTTTTTTAAAGGTTTACTTTTACAGTGTATACCATGGCTTCCAGAAAGTCCAAGCCAAAAACATTACAGGCCATCTCCCTGCCTTCAACAGTGTTCACTAGACCAGCACACCAGTACCTACTCCCTTGACGTATGGTGCAGTATATAAATGATCCATGGGTCAAATGATGGTGAGTGCCGGGCATACCCAGAAGGGCTCAATATTTCTAATAGTTCCAGTATGAAGTGCCGTAAAAGACTTTTCTCTATAAAGTGTGTTTAAAAGTGCTACAGCCCCCTGGTGAATACTTGTGACAGGCCGTAGATGAATGGTGAGGTAGTGGAGGTGGGTGGGGGTATCCTAAGATCAATGTGCTGTGATTGGCTGATGGATCAATCAATCAGGCCCTAGGGAAGGCAGTGGTGGGAGATTGAAGTGTTTTGTTGGGTTAGCCCCTTTGGCCTGATACCTTTCCCTTTATTTACTCACTAGAACTCACTTCTGCTGTAAAAGCCACTAGACATAATCCATGGATGAGTGCTGTGGCTAGAACCACCCGCGACCAGGGATTACAATAGGATCAATGTCAAAGAACAGACAAATGGACTTTTCAATACAGTAAATGTGGTATAGGCTGGACACCAAAAGCAATGGTGTCGGGAATCAGGAGTGACAATTTGGCTTACATTTATATACCACCTTTCATGACGCCAAGAGAACTTTACAAAGTGGTGACTTACAAACTGGTGGTGGTAAGCTACGTCAGTAAGTCATGGCTGCCCTGAGGTAGGCTGCCAGATACAGTGTCTACTGCCTCTCCGACCACCACCACCAAACACCAATCACACAAAAAAGCATTGTGGGTGAAAACAAAATGAATCCAATGCTTGAGTTAAAGTTCTCACTTCACCGTTAATCCAATTTGATCCAGTAATCTCTTTTTGTTTTATGTGCTCAGCAGCATCTGTTGCCATTATCTCAGTGCTTACTGTATAGACTATCACAGCAAGATACTTCTTTGAAATAAAAGTATTTCACAAAAGGCATTGCACACTTGAGAAATAACAAGCTGACAAATGGCGAAACAGAAAAGCCTATCCCACAAATCACAGCTACTGGACATTACCCAAAAATTTCAAGGCAATGCAACAAAACCATTATGTAAGTCCTATTTCGTACCCCAGTGTGAAAATCTGCCTCTACAAATATTGAAGCCACCAGAATGCAGCGGTTTGGGCACACTCCAGAAGTTTCTTCCTACATTAGTATTCACCCCATGGGACAGCCCTATTTTCTCTGCCATAATGAGTTAGAGGGAATTAATAAGCATCAGTTAAGAGGCACGTTCTATAATTGGAAAACTGAGTGACTGTGATGGCTCTGTTCACACTGCTGGAGAAAAATATGTGGGTATAAGATTTCACAATGAAAGGAAACACATGGGGTTAAATACTGAATTTGTGTTGTAACGCCGGGAGTAAGAAAGTAGAAGAAATCATACCATTAAATCCTGGTTTAGTCCCTGATTAAGACATGGTTTAGTCCTGGTTGATTATATACATCTCCCCCCAACTCGGAAGAATCGTCCATAATGTTCTTTTCCAGCCCGTATACACATTTGAAATTAAACTCCGCTCATGCTCAGGGCTCACTATAACTCACCAGGACTGAAGTGATTTTTAAAAAGCTAAGAGGTGTTCGGCAGCGCTCCAAGAAGAGAGAAATATTCTACTGAGGAAAATAAGCAATAATGGCCACCAGAACCACTTGGCTCCAACGTGAATTATATCTTTAAGCTAGGGTGGTGGAATACATCTCATTTTAACTAGAATGCTTTTGTCATGAATCCAAAAATACTCGAGCTTTGTAAGTAGAGAATATGCAGCCTCGTCGAACAAAATGAAAATGTATGTACTGTATTTTCCGGACTATAAGTCACACTTTATTTATAGATTGTCTGGTCCTGGTGTGACTTATAGATCAAAATATGTATCATTTTTATGGTTCACAAACCTTTACTTTAACACCACCATTTTAAAATGCAGACTATCAGACTTTCTGTGACACTTTCTGTGTCACCGTGACAAAGGGGGCGTGTCTCAGGAGGAAAGGGTTGGTTTGGTTTCATGTGGAGAAATGCTTTGACATGAGAGGCTTGTTTTACCAAAAAAATGGACAGATATAATCACAAAACTAGCATAGAGATGATGTTAGTAATGATATAAAGTTAATACAGAACGGATAATGCACTGTTTAGGAGCCATTTATTTCTCTAAATTATCACGTATTGTGAAACTATGGGCTACAAAGTGGCCTGCTGCTGTAGCGGAGGATAAAGTCACATGAGGCTGATGTATTTAACCCTCTGAGATCTGATTCACTCGATTCTATCTTAGGTTTGCTCTTCTTTGTGTCTGTAGACGTCTGCACAGGTGTGTCTGTAGACATCTGCGCACGTGTGTCTGTAGATGTCTGTGAGGTGTGTCTGTAGACAACTGCGTAGGTGTGTCTGTAGACATCTGCGCAGGTGTGACTGTAGACGTCTGCACTAGTGTGTGTCTGTAGATGTCTGCGCAGGTGTGTCTGGAGACATCTGCGCAGATGTTTCTGTAGACGTCTGCGCAGGTGTGTGTCTGGAGACGTCTGTGAGGTGTCTGTAGACGTCTGCGCAGGTGTGTCTGGAGACATCTGTGCAGGTGTGTCTGTAGATGTCTGCGCAGGTGTGTCTGGAGATGTCTGTGAGGTGTGTCTGTAGACATCTGCGCAGGTTTGTCTGGAGATGTCTGCGTAGGTGTGTCTGTAGATGTCTGCGCAGGTGTGTCTGTAGACGTCTGCGTAGGTGTGTCTGTAGATGTCTGTGAGGTGTGTCTGTTCTTGGTCTTAGATTTTGTGAAGTGTGACTTATATATGTTAGTTTCCTCTTCATGAAGCACTTTTTGACTGATGCGACGTATACTTATAACTAAAAAAATACGCTAGTTTGAAATTAGTGAAGAATATTATTCCAAAAGCTGCACTACTTAATTTTGAGAAGCAATCTTAGTTTGATTGAGGTCCCCTTCCCTCCTTCTCTCCTGTCAATCACGGTCTCACACAAACCAGGAGGTATGAAAATAACAAGCTTTAGAAGTTGGCTTTTAATTGTTTGAACTAAAAAATGAAAACTTCTGTGAATAAGCTGTAAATTTTGAAATAAAACACCCACTCCCTCACATTATGCCTGATAGATCATCTAGCTCTGGATAGATAAAGGATGTATCTACCAATCAGAACGCTCCTCTCCTGTGGAAGCTAGCGATTGGTTAAAACTCTTGTGTCCCTGGCTCTAAAACAAAAACCCTTATAAAATATTGCCTACTGATGTCTTCGCTTTTTTTGGCAGTGGATCTATAACAGCTAATTCTACTTTGATTATAAAATATTTTGCTCTGTCAACCACAACCCCACTCTTTGTACAGGTTCTTGACAGATACTTGACAGAGGCTTTGACTTTTGTAAAACTGATTCGACAGCACTTCATCTAAGGCTTAATGTCAAGGCATCAACCTGGCATCCCACAAAATGTCCTTCACTGTCTCCTTCGGGACAGTAATACATGTTAAACTCTAGCACTGACACAGCACTGAGTCAGGAACATTTAGACCTATAGATTTAAAGGTTAATGCATCAAGAGGAGTCATGCATTGTACTATATTAACCATAAAAATGCAATGGAATTTGCATTGAGCATTTGCCGGATATATCCAATTGCCTTTGGGCCTATTCAAAAAACGCCACCATGGAACTTACAATCATTAGGCACATTGCCGGTTCTAATATTACTCAATGCAAATATGTACAAGCAAATTACATAGCTTGTTGAACATGAAGACAAACCTGTTGAAGTTTATACCACAAAGCTAAATTGAAATAGCCAAGAAAGGTGACTTAAGTGACTTTGAGCTATGCGTGGTTGCCAACTATAGATGCAAATATAGTACATTCAGCTCAAATAATGTAAAATATTAGCAAATTTAAAATGGTCCATTAAACGTAAAACATTTTCTGTATAAATATTGTTTACATGCATTTTCAATATGCTGGCTCTCTATGTTATCACCAGAGATATTAGATTTGTGGTTCTATACACAACCTCAGTGTTTTGGTTTTATTCAATTCAAAAATGGTTGTCTGTCTGAGTATGTTTCTGTCTGTATACTGCCTAAGGCCCATAGTTTCTGGGAATCAACCCATAACGCATTGAAAAATGGATTGTTCCACATATTACCTACAAATAGTTTGGCTCTATTTTAACCCTGATCATTGTTTTTTACTACAACCTTCATAGAAAATGCATTTTATAACTCACACATTGCACATTTTCTTGTCTCTTGGGAAACCAAATAGAAAATTGCCTTTCCTTTAGCTCATCTCAAAGTGGCATCTCGCTGATATGCATTCCCGACCAATAATCTATACAATATAACATTAGTGAAGCGTCTGGGGAGTGTCATGATTGACAGGTGCCCTGAGCTTTGTAATATTGAGTCCCTTTGGCTGAAGACGGGGTTGAAGCTAATCCATTGTCCCGGTCTGCAGCTGTAGACATGTCCGGTGAACACACGGCCATGTCTTCGTCATACATCAAACTCAATTTCAATCAATTATAAAAGCCCAGAAGCTATACATTATTAATTATTACACTGGTTTTATTGAAGTGAATGTAAAAACAACAAACTGAGCGTGTGTTAGGGATATGAGGAAGAAAGGTGGACTTCCTGTTTAGGGGCAGCCATCTGGAGAAAAACTGGTCAAAATAAAAACAGTCTTGCCATAAAGTGGTTATGGATAATTTATTTATATATATTTTTATTTGTATTTTGTTAAAAAGTAGGAAATACAAAAGGATTGAGTGACAAAGAATGTAAGATTGTCAGTGGCAATGAACTATAAGACACATGTTTCAGCTTTAATGTGATTTTTACTGTATAGTATGTGAAATAGACTGTTTATCATAGCTTTGCAGGGTGCTTGTTTTTCTTTTGATTAGGCACAGTATATGTATATGATGAAGGATCTCTGTACAATGTGTATGGCAAATTGATATGCAAGGGAAACATACCATTGGCATAACATCAGACAGCCTAGGGATCAACAAAACACACACTTTAGTATGCATGGAAATAGATAGATTTTAGATTTTATTTGCCATATGAGTGAACAGGTTCACAACATTAGGAATGCGTTGCGGTGTAGTACCAGGGCATTAAACTATATGTGACACACTATTATTACAGAGAAGAGTTATGTAAAAGATATCTATTGTCAAAATGGACTGTAATATTAGTACGTACAACAATGCCAAAACTTTACAAAAAAGTGCTAAATACTGTAGCTCAGTGATTCCCAAAATGTGCAGGGGGGCCCGCAAAGCCTCTAAATTAAGTCTTTGAAAAAAAAATTTAGCTTGAAATAAATAAAAAATATGTAGACAAGAAGATCATATTCAATCAGATATCAGTTCAGGCAATTTATAGCTACTAGAAGGGTGTTGATTTCAGTGTTTTCAATAGAAATTTTGCTGAAATAGGTGATTCGGTTTTGTATTTTGACAGAAGATTTAGGATTAAGTACACATTAGCACACTCTTGACTTTGGGAATGCCTGCTGTCGTCACTCAGCATCAATGTCCCCAAATGTAAGAGACACAATATTCCATTGTATTGATAGTTTGACAAACCACACCATAACACAACTGATACAAAATGACCACACCAATATGTCAATGCATATGTTTACTATACCGGTCTGACCTTTACATTCAGCATCAAAGACATGAACAGATGAAATAGGGGAATAAAGACAATATCTGCCTTTACTATATAATAATAGACTAGAGTAAATGTATTGCTACTTGAATTCTGTTTCTCTCTTTGGGTCGATACTTGGAGATGTCACTGTAAACAGAAAACAAATGGCCTTGTGTATTCAAAGGGACAGCCAAGGACGCAGCAGAGCCTTGCATTAGGTCTCATACACCGTTCTGTCTTTGGTTTTGACACGAAGATTTAAGAGCACTTTTGAAGGTCCCATTGTCCAGTGTCACGATCATTCGTCTTGATCGTCTACTTTCAAAACTTTGCACTGTATGTTAGGACCACTTTTCATGTATTTTTCTTTGTTTTTGCTGTGATTTTTGCCAACTTCAGGACCCTGAGGTGAAGTCATAGCTTTGTGTGGGCGAGATCTTTTTGTGCTGAATATCACATGGGCATTTCTGATCATTTCATTTCCGCTTGACAATGTACAAAATTGTTGTGATCGCTTTTATTTTATTTTTTGATGATATTTTTGCTACTTTTTGGCGATTGAATACCATTGCAGGACCCTGAGGATAAATAGTCATAGCTTGTCAGGGATTCTGTGTGGGCAGTCTCTTTTGGATTTGGATAGTTTGATTTTTCTTGCCAATGTACAAGCTTGAGCGAAAGATTAGTCAGTTCTTTGTCTAAAACTTGAGTTTCGAAAAATCCTGATGGGGACATGGCAGCAATAATATTTCCATGATCTTTCCGAAACAATAGCAAAGCAGCCTATCACTCACAGTCATGTATTCAGTACATAGGGAAAGTGGGTGAAGTGCCTTGCCCAAAGACACAACAGCAGCATGAATAAGTGTACATCCAACCAACCACCTGAGCCGGTCTAAGCACATTTGAAAGTCAATAATGTGCTCTCAGGGACCTGGGACAAACCAACATATGTATGATATGTAGATGTGACCAATAATAAAAACTAAGGACCATTTTTTGGACTAAATCGAGACCATGTGTAAAAAAAAAAATTCTATAAAAAAAAACTAAAAAAACTTGACCTGATTAAATCATAATCAGGTCTAAACCAGGTCAAGTTTAATATCCACAAAAGAGAGTGCAAAGAATGTCTAGAAAGCCCTACAGTTTGAGACCCACTGAGGCTCATCTATTCTCTTTTCATCAGTCCATTCATCTCCCATCTTTCAAATCCCTGTCTATAACGTCTATAAAGCACTGTCTAATATGGCTGCTCCTTGACAAGTCTGAAAACCAGTAAAACCAGGCATCATCCATCTCAATTTCCCACCTCTCAACAAAAAAATGGACAGAAATGAATAGTAAACGGCGTGGCGGCTCATCGTTTCTGGTCGAGTGAGGATTATTTATGATGAAAATGGGCCGGCGCCGGTTCACGTTGACGTCAGGACAGTGAGCTGTTGACAGTTTGATGGCAATGAGTGTCAGGGTTTTTTTTTCAGAGCGTAGAGAAGCTTCGAGAGCATGTCTACATCAACACAGCTGAGGCCCAGACGGGGGAGAGGAGGGAGGAACTGTGGCAATACATACTATAATGTAATATTTTCTGTAACAAGTTCAATGATTTCAAAGTTAAAGATGTCATGTTTGCTGTAGACAGGCAAAATGGTGTTTGTCTACAACATGGACGATTGCTGTTATGTCCTTGGGCAAGGCACGTCACCTTCTCTCTGGAGCCTGGCACTGGTGTATGAATGTGTTAATGTGTTTGTGGTGTTGTTTATAATGGTCACACCTTTGTTAGTCAGCCCCAGGGCAGTTGCGGCTGAAGAGGTACCTACTAGCATCTAAATATTGGTCACACTTTTTGGAATTTCAAAATGGCAGATTTTTTAATTCCAAAAACGGATGGTTCTTTTGTATAAAAAAATATAAATGAAAAAGATCTCAGAATAAACAAGTAAACAAATATATTAAAATGACCAAATGACCATGATATCTTGAGTTCCACAGACATATTTGTTATATTTGTGCCTCTCCGAGCTTTTTGAAAAATTGCCCTGAAATTTCTCTGATACTAGGTTTGCAGGTCAGAGCTGCAGGGGCACAGGGAGCACATATGGTGTCAAAGAAGATGAAAAAACTGATCCTGTCTTGGGAAATCGAGACAGTGTGAACGGAAGTGCAATATTATATTATATAAGGAACAATGGGAAACAAAGGGGCCGTACATATGGTACATGACATGAAATCAAACCAGGGATCGATATGGGACCGAATCAGAGTCTATAAATAACACCATGACCTTCCTGTGCCTGCCGTGACTTGCACAACGGCCACTGATCACATAACAAGAGCTGGGAGGAAATCATGGTGTCTAAGCCTTAAAGCTGTTATTTAAGCCAAACTGCATGTTCTTCGGTACAGCAGCAAGAACATTTTGATGGCTTCTGGATGATGATGTGAAAAGAGGAGAGAATGTGTCTTTAAATGCATCCTTTTTACCAGATGCGTCATTGCCAATAGTGAGAATAGCTGAATAACTTGAAATTCCATGTAAAAGAACAGAGGCTGGTTGCGTGGCCAGAAAATGGACTTCAAATAAGAACAAATACTATTACTTCAAGAAATAAAAATTAATCAGCCAAAATATGAATCAAGGAAGATGATAAAAAGTATTGGCAAAAAAGCGAAATGTTCAAACACAATGTCTGATAGTTTGGTAGGCCTGATCAAATAAACACAAATATTTGACATTTTCAAAATCAAACAATTAAATCTAACACATTTTTACCAACCTTTTTTTAAAATACATGCCCTGATCTTGAACCTGATAAATCACTTGTATTCAGTTCATTAATTGATTTGAGGTGAATTGAATCGAGTGAGAATCCTCATTGAATGCAGCACTTCCTTGTTTGGTGAAAGACCAGCTGAAGGACATTATTTTGTGCATTATTGAAAACATGCCACATTTTCCCAACTCGGTTTATTTGACACCAACACAGGGTTGGCCCCCAAAAAAGTTACATTGGTTAACATTAATAGGGCAAACCTAATTACATGCTCAAATAGCTAATCAGAGCCGGCCAAGCCAATAGATTTCACACACATATGGTCATAACAAAAATGTTCAAGTCCAAACCAAGAATCAGAATGTCACTTTAAATATGACTTGGGGTGGTTGGTGCATGATTCCATTTGTGTTCACATACAATCTTAGGGTATACAATACAGGGAATCATTTGAAGATACACTCACCAGTGAGCGGCAGTTCTGTAGGTGAAAATGATTGCCAGAGACTGGTTTGAGATAATGGAAACGCAAAATTAGCCCAGAAAACCATTTGTACCATGACGGTCTGCAGATGTCTGAACAGCAGAATACCACACCAGAGCCACTTTATTAAGTACATGGTCTACCTAATAATGTGGCCAGTGACCGTATATACCAACTTTAGCTACACATTGGAAATTAAATGTGAATTGTTTGACTGCCTGAAAATTGACCTGACATTGCAAACCACAATCGGTTCCTGTTAAGCCAACTCAGTGCGAAAGCCTCTGCGTAGTTTCACACTTTGGTCTGTTCACAATGGAGCCGAGTACACTGCACTTTGAAAAACCCTTTTCCTAAATTTTTCATTGCTCTTGTAAAACGTGAAATACTGTCACTACTGCGCCGTCTCGCTTTGTTCGCCACATTTTTTGTGTCTCTGTCTCCTCTAACTGAGCGCGTGTGTGCGAATCTTGCTCAGGCACTTGTGTGAATTTGCTTCCCCCATAGGGCTGTCATTATTATTCAATGGTGTGTTTGCGTAGAACGGTTTGTACCTTTTTCATACAAGATCAACAGCACGAGGCTCTTTGTATACTGGAGGGAGCTGTCTGCTGCAGTTCAGGGAGGTTTTTTTATTTTTTAAGGAGAAGACTAACACAAACCACTAGAGAATTACAACTAGGTTTTTTTATCATCTTCTCTCTTTTATAAGGCCTGTCTCTCTGGTAGAAGACTGTCTCAATGTGTACTTTGGGGTTTCACTTGTTTGATAGTCTAAGATCCTAAAAGTGTTATTAGGGCAAGTCTAGATTGAGCATTTTAAAGAAGAACTAACCATTCAATGTCAATATTCAAATGAGTTTTGAGTCAGTGACATAGATTTTCACATCCATATTATATATTATATATTACCCACTGAAGGGTTCTTTATGAAGAACAAATGTTGACAAATGGAAGTCAGATAAGATATTTGATCCACTCTGGGGCAAATCCAAGCAACTATAGCTCGTAAGTGGGGTATTCACCTGGCTAAACAAGAACAGGTAGTTAACATATGAGCAATGAATCCACATCTCAAAGACTTTCAGATGAATAAATAAATAAATAAATAAATAAATAAATAAATAAATAAATAAATAAATAAATAAATAAATAAATAAAATAATG
>JAVQKC010210360.1:0-30503 GCA_036025475.1 Philypnodon macrostomus | reverse complement strand
CCACCCTACAACAAACAGGAAGTCGGCCATTTTGGATTGAATTTGGGAGGTCAGGTATATTTGACAGCCTCTAACTTGCACATACTTTGCCCGATTAGGCTCAAACCTGAAACACCTACTTAACCCCCGGCCCTGAACACATCTGACCAATATGATGGCATTTACCTCTATAGTGCCCCCTATGGACTGAAAGAAAAATGTAGTTTTAGGGAAATAAATTTTTTTTTTTCACAAACAGAAAGTCAAATAGGTCATGGTTTGGGGGCGAGGCCTCTTAATTGCTCGATGACAATATAAAAACCTTTAGAAATCACAAATGTCTGCTTAAGGTGCATGTTTGGGCAGATGTATGGGGTTGTTTTGCTGATATACACCTTGCTGTCGGGTACAGCGTGGGCCTAGTTATTCATAGTGCTCATTTATAAATGTAAATGTAAGCAGAAATAAAAGACCAAAACCAAAAGGCAAAACCCACACTTCATTATACATTTCATTTATTGAATGAATATATTTTATTTTATTTGGATGGGACAGCACATATTAATTAAAAATAAACATGCAATTTGTATAAGATCACAATTTTACATAAATACGCCTGATTTAGTGCTATTTTCCATCGGCAGTCCTAGGGCCAAACAGGACCAACTCTGTACCAAACTAGGTCATTCAATCTGAATCTTTATTTAAATATGGTTTTATTCAGATACATTTAGTCCCTTACAATATAGATTTACAGTAGATATCGTATTTGCTAATATTACAGTGTAAATAATATTATGATAAATTGCACATTCTTACTAGCAGCGTACTTTGCATGAAGCTAAAGTTTTTTAAATGCAAGGTTATGTTCAACGTTCAGAACTGAAGAGCTGAAGAGCTGAAGAGCTGCCACTGCTGCGATCTGCACTCAGTGGTTTTTCATTGTAACTAAATGAAGTAGCCTTTCAGGTTAATGCATTCAAGTTGATTGGTTTACAGATGCTCAGACTGACATTGAGATTATTTATTACATTTTTGGGAATATACCAAGTGATGATAAAGACAGCCCAGAGGCAAAAGCAACAAAACAATAATAACTCAGATTTTATAAATGCATATTCATTTTTGAGGCACATTGTATTGTACCTTGAGCCTATTTTTTACATTTAAGAATACCGGTAGCTTCTTTTTTATCATCTCAATTATTGATGTAGTATTTTCCTTTCTCCAGTTAAAGTGTTTAAAGACCATTCACAATCCTAAAATTAGAATCCATTTCCATAATCCTATAAGTTAATCTTTCCATGAGTCCTCAGCACCCTGGTCGGGGAAAATGTAGATACTTGTTACTATAGCAACTGTGAGGGCCGGTAATGAATGTGTGCATTATCAGGCAGAACAATATCGTGAAAGACAGGTAGTATGGGCTTTTTCAATCTGTGTGTGCCTCTCCACAGCGGAGCGAGCCAGGGTCGGACTCACCACTCTGCCCGGGATGAAAGGAACCGATTATATTAATGCGTCCTACATAATGGTACAGTGCCTCAGCTGCTCTGCTTACTGTACATAGACATAAATGACTTAGATAACACTATAAAGTTATAAAAAGGCTTTTTACCTGCTAACTGCTCACTTCTCACTTCTCAGGGTTACTACAGGAGTAATGAGTTCATTATTACCCAGCATCCTTTGCCACATACCACCACAGACTTCTGGAGGATGATTTGGGACCATAATGCTCAGATTATTGTCATGCTGCCTGACAACCAAGGCCTGGTATGTAGTACTGCACACAGCAATCAAAGAAGCACACACTCTTCAAGTTGACGGAACAGAAATATGCCATGATTAAAGGGCCTTTATTAAAATGGACTTTTTGAGCTCTCCACCATGATACTGTATTCTCTGGCCCTACCTCATAATGCTCAAAATACTTTACCCTAGCAAACCCCCAAGCCCCTCCCCCCTCCCTAACTTTGAAGTCTTCAGTTTATTTTCCTAAACACTTAAAACAGGGTGATGTACTGCACTGTGCAGATGTTTTGGGATGCTTTGAAGACGTTCAATAGTTTTCATAAATGTATTTTGTTTTATTCATTGGTTTACATTATGCAAAATCAGTGTTCAGAAGAGGATCGCTATAACTCCAGGCATTTGTCTACACTTTGCTTATGAAAGCCCACTTGTATACATTTGATTAGTGATTGTAGGCTGCTCACATCTTTTTTTATTTATAATAATTTTAATCATTGCTATTTTACTGTATTTCTTACCACTTGAGAGAAACATTGTCACTGTTTTTATATATATATCTATGTCTAGGCTGAGGATGAGTTCGTGTACTGGCCCAGTCGTGAAGAGGCCATGAACTGTATTGCCTTCACTGTCACTCTCATAAGTAAAGACAGACTGTGCCTCTCCAACGAAGAGCAGATCATCATCCATGACTTCATCCTAGAAGCCACACAGGTGACAATCTGCAAATATACTAACCAAGACCAGTGTGAGGGTTTTAAACTGAGACCCAGGCATAGAGGAAACCAGTCAAGAGCAGAAACGTGATTATTAAAGGCTTATTAATCAGTGCTATTTTTTGTGTATTTCTTTTTTTACTAATAGCAGCCAAACAGGACAGATTTTCTTCCTGGTTCATTCAACTCTTGTATAATATGGAGCTTGGTTATGCACACGTTCTAGTTTATAGCCACAGCTTCTCACTTCCCACACGTCTCAGGGGTCTTAAAAGTCTTAAAAAGTCTTATAGTCTTATAGTCCTAATATTATTTATAAAACCACTATTAGATCAAGGTAAGTGTTTTTGTGGTCAAGAGAAAAGCCTGATTTGGCTTGTCAATTAAATTGGTATTTCATTTCTCTGACAGGATGACTACGTGTTAGAAGTTAGACATTTCCAGTGCCCTAAATGGCCCAACCCCGACGCCCCGCTCAGCAGCACCTTTGAGCTCATCAGTGTCATCAAGGAGGAGGCCATGACTCGGGACGGCCCCACCATTGTACATGATGAGTGAGTTGATGTTTTTAAAGAAAAGTAGTAGTTTTAGAAAGTCCACTACGCCAGCCACTTCACATAGTCAGGGTTGTGTGGCAAGACTTATCCGGCTGATCTATTAGAAAAGATCAGTTGACCTTTGCGCAACAGGTTAAAATGAATAAAAGCTGATGCCGATGTCAGTCAACCGTGTAAATATTGGCCAATACCAATGTTAAACCAGTATATTGATGCCTCCTAGTTTCTAGTTTTATGAATGGGTACTGAAAACACTAAATAAATTGGCTTGAAGTGTTAATCCTGTAAGTTAAGTTAAAAGTCTATTATCAAAATCAACATTAGCCTAATCGGCATTAGCCTGTGTGTAATTATGCAGAAGCTCTGGTTTTAGTTAATGTCTCCTCTCCCAGTGCCACGGCTGTGATTAGTGGTAACACCAGCGTGTTGTCTTCATTACGGGATGCCCTCACAATTAGTGCCACATTTAAATCACCAGGCTGCTGTTTCTGCTCTCATTTATAACACATTGCAGCCATGCCGAGATGCTAATTTGTGTTTTTATTTAGTTGCTAAACTTTTGGCACTCATTGATGCTATTAAAAAAATGGCTTAATCAATGTCAAATGAGAAAGATGAAAAATGCTTTGGTAGTCAGTTTGACGTGCACTGTAAAAAGTGAATGTTAGTTTTTTTTTTTTTTTGTTTTTTTTTTTGTTTTTTTTTTAAAGTATCACGTAATATTTAATGATAATAATAATAATTTGGTGTGACAAAAGCTTATGCAGTCAGTGTACATTTACCAGAAAAATGTATTAAGTTATATAGTTCCGCTTATTCCTGTCAGAGATTGTGGGATTATAGCCTCTGCAACTAGGAGGTAAACAAGGCCAGTTAGTCACACGGCTGGCACTTACAGACACACACACACACTTGCATGGGGGTTGTATTAAGTAAGGTTCAGTAGTCAATTCCAGTGTGACTATGACTCTTCTTGCAGATGTGGCGCTGTCTCTGCCGGGATGCTCTGTGCGCTCACCACTCTGTCGCAGCAGCTGGAGAACGAGGGAGTTGTAGACATCTATCAAGTGGCCAAGATGATCAACCTCATGAGACCGGGTGTCTTCACTGATATAGTACGTTTCACTGTCTGCACAATTTAGTCTGGGTGGAGTCTGCATGTCCTCCCTGTGTGTCTGTGGGTTCTCTTCATATACACTGGCACACGGTTGGTGTTTTTAAATGGTCTCTACTATGAATGGATGTGAGATTGAATAGGATGTATCCCAAGGCCTTTAAATTGCATAGTTTGGAAAATCTGTCTTATGGTTTGGTCGAAGTACACATTCGCATAATAATAGCACGCACACTGTGTATAGCACAATACCAGAGCATCTGTTGTGTTTTTAAATATATATTTAAATGTTCAAGGTCCCTCAAATATTTCTGAATTGAGTTAACTTACACCTAAGATCTGTGTTTGTGTTTGATGCTTTAGCGACTTTAGTGAGCTGCATATTTTATTTTGTTTACCATACGCACGTTTATTTACATCTGAAGTGTTTTCTGTACAGAGTATGCTAGAAATTCAAAGTTGTGTGAATTTATTTTGAATATTTAAAATGTAGACTGAGCATGACACCATTGTAATAGACGTTGTTATTAGACGACATTTCGAAGTAATGTAAATCTGTGTGTTTGGTCTGTTTCCAGGAGCAGTACCAGTACCTTTACAAAGCCATGCTGAGTCTGCTGAGTAACAGGGACAGTGGCTTGAGCCCACTGCTCATGGACACTAATGGACTGGTGGTGTTGGCGGACGAGTCGGACCCGGCTGAGAGCATGGAGTCGCTTGTTTGAGGACACTTGACACACCACACTTCATTTGTTAAAAAAAACCAAAAAATATCCAATGACTTTTTGAGGCCTTTTTTGCCAGACTATTGATTAAAAATGAATAACCTTATTACTTTTATACTGATGAAGTTTTTTGATATTTATGTTTTTTCGTCCTTTACTTCTTCTTTGTCTTAAATGTTACCCTGCTGAGCATTTGCACCTGTTGTTTTAATTTGACTGAAGGATAAAGCAGCTTTGTCCAGTTTGCACTATACTATCAGTGTTACTGCCTAAAAAAAAACAGTGAGTGAAAACGTTACCGTGGCGACGCATCTGGGGCCATGACCCAGACAAACACAGATTTTAAGGACCATGACAAGGACCATTTTAAACACACCACCACCGGCCGCAGCATGCATTTAGTCTCGATGCGTCACAGATCTGGCTGTTATCAGGGTCCACGTGGTGAAGAATAACTGTCATTTATATTGATATATTGTCAAATCTCTCACTACTGTCTTGTAAAACTTGTACTTATGGCTTATTTTAAGTGTGTTACTACATCTAATGTGAACATTTATTGCTTTTTTGCAGGGATTTATGTATATTGTTATATTGTTTGTAAAATATATATATCTATTATATCCAACCAGTGTATTTTTTTCTTTGTAGTTTTATCTATTTGTCCACTGACCCTTTTGTAAAGTCTTAATTTGTAACTCATTATAAATATACTATATATATATAATTATCTGTATGTTTTGTTTGCCCCAGTTACTAACCTCAGCGGTCAGCAGTCACCTGTGTACACAGTGCAGTGTCTATGCAAAGTGTTAGCTCTCAGTGTTTTTACAATATTAACCCAACAGTGGATGTCGTGAATTGGCTACAAATTGCTGTCATTTAAAAAGCTTGAGGGTATGCTGCGCCTGGTGCATTTTACATTTTGTAGACTATATATTTTTTGACGGGTCACAATGTTTTGAGCACTCCTGATGGTTCTTTTTTTTGAGGCACCCTGGTCTCTCTAGCCATTACAAAATACACTCACTGGCCACTTTATTAGGTAGGCCTGTGTAACTAAAAACTCAAGTTGGTATTTGCTGCTGTAGCCCACCAGCTGTGGTCTTCTTGAGATGGTCTTCTGCAGAACTGGATGGAACTACAGGTTATCTGAGTGAATGTTGGTTCTTCATTGGATATTGTAAATTACTCAGAGCTTTCTCTTTAATTACTAGACATGGTCGTATGTTAAATAAGAGTGTGTCTTTTGTCACAGTTCATTGTAAGCATATTTCTGCTCCTCAGCCTCTCCTCACCTAAACTACTACTGTGCCATATTTTTTCAAAGTTGTTGTGGAAATGTTCAGTGCCTTGTCTGTTTTCATTAATGGTGCTTGCTTTTAGCCAAAAAAAAAAAAAAAAATCACACCTTGATTACACACTCCATTCATGTCTATAATAAGAAAGCTTTTCTAGTAATCTGTATCTGGGATGAATTTTGAAAAGGACATCCATTGTGGGCCGAGGTTGTAAAAAGCTCACTTAAACAGAAATGGCTGGACACCTTTCACAGACACTGCTGCCAATACTTACTCTGGTTTATGCTTTATTTGTAACCAAAGATGTGGTTTTGCTGGTTTTGTCCTGAGAGTTCTCTATTTAATCAAATACAATTTAAAAGTGACTAATGATTCAGAGTTGTAGTGCAGATCTTGGGAATTTGAGTTCAGTTATTTCAAGTACACTTACTGACCTCTTCATTAGATACACTTTGTATATACATAGAAAAATACATTTGAAACTAGGTGGTTTTTCTCCACACTGCTGCTACTCACTGGATGTTTTCTCTTTTTCTGACAGTCTCTGTACACCCTAGATAGTGTGAAAATCCCCGTAGATCAGCAGTTTGCCATGTTTCTTAAATCCCTTTTTTAACCTAAGCCATCAACATCTGTTTGCCTAACGCCCTGTGCCCTGTGACTGACCCAGCGACCTAATGAAGTGGCCAGTGAGTGTACAATATTTCCGTTTGGGCTTGTTAAATATTCCTTTCTATTCAATCCTATGTAATTGTCCACTATGTGATGCTTTTATTTGATTTAACTGAACATTTAATCCCAGTTATTCTGGTTTACATAGTTTACATGGTTGCTTTGTATTATGGCCTGTGCATTCTTTGATATCTCCGTGCGGTGGCTTTTTGTGTACATTTCTGCTTTATGAGTTTCTATTTTTATACTGAGCGGTTCTTTGTACAGTGGACCTTAACAGAATGTACCTTGTCCACATTTATTGATATAGACCACATTTTGCCCTCACTTAACTCACACAGATTTCCAGTACTTGAGCCAGGTTCAAAGTCTATTTTGTAATGACTATGTATAAATGTTTTCTCCTTAATATCTCCCATTTTTATGACGATAGCAGATTGTTCATATGGTGCTGTTATCTGCCATATGATGCTGTACTAGTGTTATTTGAACAGGTAATTTGTACTGATGTACCAGAAATAAAGTCATGGGTTTGGATGCGTCATTGCACTGGCTCACTTATCAGCCTGCTCCACCATGTTGTTGTGGTGCCCCCTGGTGGCGGCGTGTGCGTCAAACACGACAGAGGATGCACATGTACAATAATTTTATTTCGAGGCCACAGCTCTTGCATATTACAACTGTTGGCTTTTATAAGGCAAAAAGCAAGAATGAATGGACCAGCTAAATTGACACAGAAAACAGAAAGCGTTTGGGGAGGGTGGGGAACCCACAGGCATGCAGCAATGGCTCAGAATGCAATGTACAGCATTTTATATTTATATATATTTATATCATATATACAAAACAACAGTGAGACCCAAACAAATGCCAGACATCTCATTCTACACAGTTACAAAACAAAGACAGACCAACTTTTTTTAATAAAAAAAAATATTTTGCTCTTTTCTCTGTAAAAGTGCAACTCAATTAAAATAGAACCTGTTCCAAGGCCTTTAAAACGATGAAATAAAAATATCTCCAGTTATCAAAATGGAGCTATGAGAATATTGCATCTCTAGAGAACTCGATGTTCAAAGTGTCTAATTGGTCGTCGTTGAGATGATCACATAGTGTTGATACACAGTAAAAATGCAGGTCTAGACTTACTGCTGATGTTCAGACCAGTGAGTAGACAACAGAGTATCTGTGGCAGCCTTAAAACAAGTACAGAGTTTTTTTTATTTTTAGTTTGAAGCAGTTGGCATTCACTTAAAACAGACAAGACAAAAAAAGGGTCCACACACTCGTCACGACAATGTACCATTATTAATGAATGTAGAATACGACAAAGTAGCGCCATAGAGGTTTGCATTGGACAGGGACACACCTATTAATCTCACTCAACATTGTCAAACAAATGGTTCTCTATTGCTTAGTAACACATAGAAATGAATTTTAGAAATGAATGAATCAAAGATAGGTGCTATCTTTATCATGACACAGCTAAACTGCCAATCATGGTTACTTTTTTTACATTTTTATTTCCTCAGTTATAAGTACTATTTTTTATTAGTTCCTTCATAGGCATTTTCGAGCTGACAAAGAGGTCCTAGTGTGGCTATCTGAGTTGGTACATGCATCGGTAACCAGGCTAAAGTCAAAAGTGTGATAGGGGTGTTTTAGACGTAGGTCAGAGGTCAGGGGTCTGAGGGCAGAGTGTCTAGTCCTCTTCATCCTCTTCGTCGCTATCTTTCATAGAGATCCCCTGCATGCCTCCTTCCCTCACGGACGCAGACGCCTCCTCCATGGTTAGCCGGTTCCTCACCGTGTCGTACATCTTACTGTTCAGAGTGGAGTCCAGGACGCCCTGAAGACGGAAGTCCCGGTACTTTTTCTGTAGGGTTCAAGAAGAGTGAGTGAAGAAACTAGATCTGCAGTATGTAACGTGGATCTTCTGATGACAACAGGAATTGTGTGGGGAATAAATGTAGCCATAAGATAATTCACTATGATTACAATACTTAAAGTGTATATAACATGTTAGACTACACAAACTGTATTTATCATTTTGGTTCAAATGTCATGACTTCACAGGAGGGAGGGAAACATCATGCTTCTACTGCTCTACCTTACACAGAGAACATTACGTTGAACTGTGTGTGAGTTACAACAACATGAAAAGCTGTCAATCTTACTCACTTACATTAAGGTTTATGGGTAGATTTTTAAAAGCATTAGGGAAATATTTATTAGGCACGCTGAAAAAAGAAAGACATCTGTGACTCTGTGGGACCTAAAAACAATCAAGCAATAACAGCAATGGAGGTAGCTTTTGGTTATTGGTTTAGCCTGCTGCGTAAATCAGAAAGGAAGTGCCCTGTTGTAAACACTAGCTCTGGGGCTAACTAGTTATGGCTGAGAAACAAAACTGAAGCAAATGGTGGCAAAATAAATGTTTTCAAATATGCGTATATATAATTTCATCATAAGTAGTCTTTATTATGATGGCGGCTGCTTTAATGTTGAGTGTGACATTGACAGACACTAGTTTAGTCTCGTATACTGCCATTCCAATATGACACAATGTGAATTAGAATTGTATTTTCATGCGTATCCTTCTGGGGTCAACATCTGCATACTGATTTGAAATAGGTTTAACGCCAGATGGTCTTCTTGATACATTAATCTCATTTCAGTGGGCTTGTGACCGGCACAAAGACGTATAGATGGATGTTACTGGATATGTTGCTTTATGATAAACAGCTAAATTGTTCTTATAGGACTTGGTTGGAAAAGATCACTAATGCCCCCATTAATCTGTGGCTTTGTCTTGTTGCACTCTGACATAGTCCATGCTAAATCTGTTTGTAAAGCTGTGTGTTGATTGTTTACAATCAATATAACAGTGGTTGGAAATCGATGACTGACTAAAGTGACCCCATGACCAGTGCAGAACTGTGCTGGGTCCTGATATGATTGTTATTCTCAAACATTTTACTTTATTTCTACACCTGTGATTTACTAATATATCATAAACCTGTTTGCTTACCTTTGTGATCCGGATAAGGATCTTGAGTTGGTAGACGTGCAGCTGCTGGTCCATTCTCTCAGTTAGCCATGTTCCCAGGAGGTTCATCGTGGCAGTGTACCATTGCTGAAACACAAACACAACACTCTCCAGCAAAACACACACTCACACACAAGACATGGTGACACCAAACCCCTGACTTTTAGACATACACTAGCACCAATGTGTTTTTTATGGACGCTTTTAGGAGATAAAATCACTCTCACAATGCTCTCGGTGGTTAAAATTATTATCAATCATTGGTGTCATTTTTCCTTCAGTTGGGCTCAATTTACGAACTAACAAATTCAACTGTGGACACCCTCAGAAACAGGATGTTACAGCTCAAGGGGGTTTCACTAAATCAAACTACATTATACATTGTGACACCAGTAACAGTGCCGGTGTATATCAAATATGCTTTTATTAAAGATAATCACTCAGTACATTAATTGTTTGTTAATAGTTGTTTTTGGTTTTTTTTCAGAACCAGTAATGGATGTTGTTAGATTAGCATACATCACAATTCAACACCATCATTTATGTATAGTCTGCAAGGATAGAATTGATTCTGAATGGGTTTGGTAATCATTTGGAACATTTTTTGCTAGCTTATTTCTCCACATAAGTCCTTCAAACAGTCTAAAAAATGGGAAGCTCTAATCTTTAACTGTCTACTTCAAGAGCTGGGCCAATGAAAAAACTGCAGTAATCTTGACCTTGTTTACATATGATAACATTATTTCACCAGGACTTTTCTACTGCGGTGTAGCTCCTCTTGCCTAAATAAAACATCAGAGTCTAGCATCCTGAATTTGAAATATTACTGTCTGCTTCTAAACATGCACAAAGACACACACTCATACCAGGAGACTTCCCCATCCACACACACTCCACTGTACTGCAAAGAGCTCAAGAAAAGAGGCATTTAGCAACTTAGAGAAACAGATCAGGCTGGAAATAAAGAAGAATGATGTAAAAGACGGACAGATTCAAACATAAATCTGGATTTGTAACTGTAAGGTATTATTATTGAAGACTTCTACTGATATAACTTATATACTGATTATATACTGATATAACTTATATACTAATATAACTTATATACTGATATAACTTGCACAAATTACTAGTTACTAAAGGGAATGACTTAAAACAGTGGTTCTCAAACTTTTCAAATGAAGTACAGCTCCTGCTCCAATCAATGCATAGTAGTGCTACGTCCTAATGTGTGACTGTGTTAATGTGAGTGGTGTGTGAGGATGACTGTGGCTGAGGTTGCTTACCATCACCATTGTGTGAGTGTTTGATGAGGGTCTAAATCAGGTCTAAATCCAGACAACTAAATCAAACCGAACTGAGGACCACAAAAAACCTGCATTCAAACAATGGCGCCTGTACCACAGTTTGAGAACCACTGACATAATCTTATGTTTAATGTGATCTACATTTAAAACTATAGACTACAATGGAAAACTTCTACCAGGGATTGAAATGATAGTTTTAACAGGAGTCCATTAGCAAAAGAAAACTAGAATGAGTGAGTAAATGGTTAGCAGGCAGGGGGCAGCGGTGCTATTGTCTTGTATTTATCTAGTCCTTAGCTTTGTGGGGTTGGCTACTACTTCCCCCCAATCTCAATAACTATTTAGGTACAAGAGAACAGCACCATAAAGTCTATAGGAAGAAATCGTCAAACTCGAAGAAGAGAAGTCAACTTTTAACTTGTGAGTAGGCAGGAATGCAGAGAAGATGTTTAGACCCAAATTACACATTTAGATTAGGATTTCTTTGGTGGTTTTTGGTTTTTAGATTTCTTGTGGCCCCATATGCAGATGCCTGTCCACTTCACAGTCGAGTTGAGCGTGCAGTGCATGCAGACCTCGCAGGTGGGTGGCGTGCGCGTGAAACACTGGTCTATGTAGAACAATGCTCTGAGAAGAAGGGTCATGCTAGAAGATGTACACAGGAAGATTATTTGACCTTAAAACTCATGCCGACCAACATAATGTGATAAAACAACGCAACGCAACATTAGAGATAAGTGCCACTTTTTTTGAATAGAGGAGGCAGCAGGAATGAAGTTAATAAGAAACAAAGAGAATCGAGAGGAAGATTTTCAAAAAGGATTGAAATCAAACCAGTGAAAGAAGGAGAGATAAGGTAGAGTCTGTGCAACATTTAGTGCAACACTGAGTCGGCATGCACATGGAGAGATGGTGTTCCAATGAAGCCCTAAAAGCCAACAGATTTTTCAAAACGTGTCTACAACCTGAAACATTGACAAGATTAAGTAGTCTTCAGAAGTTAACATGACAGTGCTGAGGAGGATTTAAGGAGCAAAAAAAGACAAAAGCGTTTGACACACGGTTTTCAAACCAGTGAGATTGAACTGATCCCATTACAACGACAAACACACAAACATCAAACCAGACACTGCATCTTTAAAGACACGCAGCACAGAAGCGGGTCAGTCAAAGCGAGACCCGGATCTGTGCGGGTCAGATCTGAATGACATGAAGCACACACGTGTTGTTTAGATCACACAACATGGAGGACACATTCATGTAGATGTGGCCCATTAGGATTATGTTTGTGGAAGACAGTGCTCTCTTTGACCCTCTGTCCTTGTGGTTCCCAACTGCCAGCTCATGAAAAACTCATTTATCCCCTTACATTTTGGGGCTGTTGACTCTACCTGCATTTGAAATCAATTCAAGTTTTTATGAAGTGCTATATGATTTTATGTATAATCTAAAAGTTGCATCCATCCATTTTCTTCCGCTTGTCCAAAACCGGGTCGCGGCGGCAGCAGTCTAAGCAGGGCCTTCGACCACTGCCCAATCCACATTGCACCAGCCCTTTTTAAGGGTACCTCCTGCGGGTGGTGGGTCCACGGGAGGGCCTGACAGCGTGTGCTCAGGCGGGGACTCGAACCACCGACCCTCTGGTTGAAGGGCGAGCATCTACCCACTGCACCACCGCTGCGGCGCTAATCTAAAAGTTATTGTTCTTAATATATTTGTTACAGTATACTATACTACAGTATTCAAATACTTTGAATATATATAGATAGATATATCTATTACTTTTCCTAGTTTTAGTTTCCATAGCAACACTATTACTCACTTCTACAGTACACTGTAGTATGAGCTTGTTTGGTTGGGAATCACGTCTGTGGCGGAGGGTATACAACATGTCAGCCTCTCACTGTATTGTACCAGGAGTGTCCAGCAGTGTGTTTTCACCCAGCATTTTGAGCTGATGGACAAATGCATGGATGCTGCACTGTGGACGGAGGCGGTCATGTTGTGTGTATACACATGTGAAAGCACAGAGTGGTGGCGTATGTCAGTGCACTACTGGAATACTGTTGTATGGATAATTGGTCTGTTCTTTCCAGAAAGCACTGCTTGTGATAATCCTTTCTGAGGATGCTTTTATGGACTCTTTGTAAATAAAAGTTCATACTTTTCAAATACACAAAGGCCCAAAAGCACTGTGGCAATGTTTACAACAGAATGCAGAGGGCAGCAGCTCAGAGACAGACAGAGACAGACAGAGAGAGATAGACAGAGAGAGAAACAGAGAGAGACAGAGAGATAGAGACAGACAGAGAGAGACAGAGAGAGACAGAGACAGACAGAGAGAGAGACAGAGAGAGAAACAGAGAGAGACAGAGAGAGACAGAGACAGACAGAGAGAGAGAGAGAGAGAGAGAGACAGAGAGAGAAACAGAGAGAGACAGAGAGAGAAACAGAGAGAGACAGAGACAGACAAAGACAGAGAGAGAGAGAGAGAGAGAGAGAGAGAGAGAGAGAGAGAGAGAGAGAGAGAGAGAGAGAGAGAGACAGAGAGAGAGACACACAGAGAGAGAGAGAGACAGAGAGAGAGACAGAGAGAGACAGAGAGAGACAGAGAGAGAGACAGACAGAGAGAGAGAGAGAAACAGAGGAAGTAGAGCTAAAGACTTGTCCTGGATCAAAATGGGACTTATCCCTCTCTGCCCTGTTTGTTTTGCCACATTTTGGAAGGCCCCTCCCTTTGTGTTTTAGGAGGAGAAGGCATTTACTTACATCAAATAACCTTTCTATATACACCTCCTCATTGACCTTATCACGAAGCATATCCTGAGAGTGGCGCACAAAGGTCACATAGCCGTCTGCCACGTCCATCCCCGGCTTCTGCAGAGAGCGGACACACAACAGGTTAAATCATGCTTTGTATCAGAGCGTTGTGTATTTAAAAGGACAGGGAGGCAGTGTCACACTGGGTCAGGGTCAAACAAGCAACTTACAGGTACATCCACATATTTAGAGGCAGCTTTCACCTGAAATCATACAATAATATAATTGTATCAACAATGAGAATGACTTAGCTGTTATTTACTATCTTAGACTTTTAATTTAGCCACGTACTAAGACACTAAGTGTCTTCTGTCTCACCGTGAATGAGAGGAATGAAGAAAAGAGCGTTCCTTCGTCATATCTGGAGATCTTGGCCAACACACTCTCTAGTATGGCAACAAACTAAAAACAGAACAACACACCTCTCAGTAACAGCTTACAAAACAAGTATTCTCTTCAGTTTGAACGTCTCACCTTTGCAACAAGAAGCTGGATCATGTCTTTCACACTTTCCTCGATCAGTTCATCTATTTGGGAGTGGAACTGTTTCTACAAAACAAGACTCAGTTTATAGTTTTTATATTAAAGACCCTGATAAAGGGAGTATACACCAACCATCCTTTAAACAAATCTGGTTCAATGCAATGTTTTTATCACAAGTAAAAGAGATACCTCTTGCCCCAGCTCCATTGCGCACAGTTTGGCTGACTGGTCCTTGGCGTCTACCATCACGTTGAACATGGTGCATAATGTGGGAGAGATGCGGAAATCTGTAGACTTGCTGCTCTTTGTCAGTTTCGATTCGAAGGCCATTCTGGTTCTGCAATGAGTAAAATATTTATATTCACTGTGCTGCTATGAAATATGCATCCACTTCTCTGACATCACTGCTTTCCAGCGAGTTACTATTATGTTTGTTTATTTGCCCTGGGTCCATATGTGGCCCACACCCACCGCTTGACGCAGTTCTCGATCATGTTGCTGGACATGAGCTTGATGCGACTCTCCAGGTGTTTGGCGAACTCCTCCTCAGGCCAGTGCAGGTCCCTGATGAAGGTCTGCAGGGCGTCCAGCTTCCAAAAGAGGTCCTCGGAGGTCCCGGACCCGTTACTAAGGCAACACACACACATTATGTAAGATAACGGAAAACACGTAACACAAACCCAGGACAGAAATAGTTGGTAATGTGTACAATGCAAATATGACATGACAATTCTTCACAAATGTCATAAAACTGTATTTAATTTACAATAAACCATTCTGGCAGGAACAGGTCTCAAACAAGTTGAGATAAAGCAACAAAAAATGGGAATAAAAGCTTTGATTTGAGTTGCTTAATCTAATCTAATCTAAATTAATCTAATACATTCTATCTATTTCCAAACAGAATACACATATTAATCTGTTGCCTTGCCCCCATCAATGCCAAAAATTAGCTTTGAATGTTTAGGATAAATGGACACATTGTTCATGGTCTATTGTGACTAAAACATACAATTATGACATTTGTAAATGTTTGCATTCTGTTTTTGTTTTTTTTACATTGCACACATTGGCGTAAGGGTTTCTGAACTGGGTTGTAAGTGAAGGGTCATGGTTAGGGAAGCTGGGTGGCAGGGAAAGAGAAAGATGCAAAATACCTTTTTATCTATGGTGTTCCTCACACCATAAACTGACTGGTCTGTTTGAATATATACAGTAACAGTCAGAGTGTGGGTGAATAGGAGCAGGCAGGGAGGCAGTGTAACTCAATAACCATGCTGAGTTGTATGGTTATTGATATGGGCAAGTGTGAAGTGGCCACATGCAGGTAAATAACTGCAGCTAAAATCACAGTGTGCCAAGACAAAAGGACAGAATGTATAAGTGAGAGAGGGTGTGTCAAATTTTAAATTCACTTCATTTTGTTTGTTTTTTAGATTTAACTTGAAGATATTACAAGCCCTCTCTCACTATCCATATCACCAAGCTGGTGGGGTCCCCTGAAAAATTGAAAAAAAAGAAACCATGCTGACCTTTTGAGGTGATTGGAAGTAAAGTTGGAATTAGGTAGTTTTAAAATTCCCAGCTACTCCAATCAGATCTGTATCAGGAAGGCTGGGGATAAGCCTAGTCTATTTAAAGCAGTAGAGATACAAAACTGCAGTGTAGAAAAACCCCAAATGCACCAGGCCTGTATCTCCGCACAGCATGCAAGTGGAGGCAAATGAGAGCGTTTCAGGCACTCATTTCGAATAGTGACAGAACCCCATCTTTAGTCTATATAGCACCTCTCAGAGTGTCCTTGGCATGAAGACGTGTGGTATAGGAATCACACATAAGGTGCCATGCGGAGATCAAATGTGTTCAATCATTTAGTCCATCTCCACCAGAGCTGGACAATATACCATTTTAAATCAAATACAAATAATCAAATAATATTTTTTAGTTAAGGGAGTGACAGAATATAGATTCTGATATATCATGATATACTTTTTTTGTTTGCTGATAATGTATTGATATTGCAGGCTGCTGTATATTGGAATTCATATTTTGTATATTTCACAAAATTTTAATCTGGCAGTACTTAAATGTCAAGTTAAAGACAGTTGACCTGTTCACTATTAATTTAACTTTTTTTTTCATAAAAATAATTATCTATTTATTGCAATATAGTTTCAAACTGAAATAGCAGTATTGCCATATTGTGATATTATTGGTATTGTGAGCCATGTATTATGTACCCTGTCATTCCCAGCCCTAATAAATATTGCCCAGCCCTGATCTCGACATATGGTTTGTTCTTAGTTTTGCAGTATTCTTCATACCAAGGCATATGTCTGATGGCTTGAGAGTATTTCTAAAGTGGAACTATAGTTTAAATACACACTCAGAATCATATATAGCAGCCATCCATGACGGGGTTGAAAAGCTAGGCATTTGTGGAAGGTTAACTGATAGTCCTGCTACTGGCACGGGCAGATTTGGTACTTTGGGAATTTGGAGGTTCACATTTGGTAGGTTCACATTGGGCAGATTACTTGTTAAACTCCTGCAGAAAAAGACAAGACAAAAAAAGAAAAATAATAATCCATGAGACAGTGGTGTGGAAGCTTTGTGTAACACTCAATCATAAAGGAAATAGAAATGTTGCAGACAGTAGGCAAGACAAGACATTATCAAAGACGTCAAATACATAAAGACCTTCCACCAGTGACGTACTGAACTACACACAGCATGGTCACAAAAATAGACTTTTCATTACAATAGAGGAAATAAAATAATGACATTTCAATACATACAAGTTCTATATTTGTTAAACATTAATCTGAATTATTAGCCTCTAGTGGAGAATGCGCTATATTTCTGTAACAAACCAATCTTATTAGGGCTTTAACTCAATGTCAATGTTGTATGCTAATCTCTGCCTTAAATAAATCATTAGATGTTGGTACATTGACATGTAGTCTGTTGGTTATCAGTTGCCAAAACCACCTTGATTATTCATGTTTTGCAATATTTGGTGGCTAATGCTAGTTTCTCCATAAAAACTCATGGATACAAATATAACAGTCATTGCAGTGGAAGTAAAAAAAGCTATGCAAAAGATCTTTCTAACTGGCATCTTGCCTAATCAATCTCATAATTATGTGTGTCATAAAAAATGCAAAAGAAAAACAAGCAATTAAGCCACAACAAATAAATCATAACAGCAGCATAACATACTAGAGGCTATTTGTATCTGGCAACATGTCAAAGAAAGTACACATTATGAAGGTTAGTTCACGCAACAACAGAATAACAGAAATCCTGGTGTGGACCTGACCCCAATGTGTCGTAAAGACATATACATTAGTCAAAGCTATTTTAAAACTCAACAACCTATTTCTTTCTTTTACAAAAGAAGAAGAAAATAGATTATTCAAAGCCTCTCCTGGATTTTCAAAGTGAACCGATATCACTGTAAAATGTGGCGTTAGCTCTGCAGGAAACTGATTGCCTTTCATCAAGTACATTTTTTTTACAGTGTATGGTATAGCATATAGCATAAATCATCTTCCGATTATTCCTGTTTGGGGTATGTGGACTGAGGTCGGTCTCAGCTACTATGGGCCTTAGCCGGGGTACTGCCTGGACAAGACCAGTTAGTCGCATGGCTGACACTGAGACACACACAGTCTCACATTCATCCACTGGGGGCTATTTTGAAAGTCCCTTCAAGTAGTTTATGTGAATTAACAATTTTAAATGAATTTATGATTTTACTTAGGCAATAGATTTTCTGCATTTTTCACATGAGGTTAACTGGGTAACTTTTACAGTGCACAGAGATGCTGGGTGAAGCTGCTCACACAGTTTCTCACGCCTCCACGCAGTCAACCTGTCATGGCAGTACAAAAGGCCTAATGCTGATGTACAAACACGCATAGAAGCTTCTTACTTCACGGGCTCCCAGGACTCGCGATCAAAGCCCTTGTGAATTGACTGTGCGATAGAGGACTCCATCAGATCCACGTATCTAACCACCAGGGGGGCGTACAGATCCTGGAGGTGCTTGTGGAACTTTCCGTTGCACAGATGGTCTGAAAAAGAAGAGGAAAACATAAACATGTTAATGTCTTTGTTAAACCGAGCAGAAATCAGAGCTCAAAACAAGGTCATGGGGGTTTTAGATTATGAGTATGGGTATACATCATTTTACCTTAGTATTTGTGGAGATATGAGACTTATCATATCTATATAGATATAGATATATTTGTTATATATATTTTTTTGTTAAAAAGACTGAAAAGCAAATATTTTGTCAAACAGAATGTGAAAAGTAAATATTTTTGTTAAAAAGGGCCAGATCTGTTCTTCTTCATTCAAGTTTTGTTTTGTTATGTAGACACTTCTGCTTGCTATTTGAATTTTTAAATGAAATAAAATAAATAAATAAAGTAGCTCATATAGACATTTTCTTCTTACACCAACCAGGCATAACATTTCGACCACAAACAGTGATTAACTGATTAATTAAGTGATTAATTAGTGGGTGGGATGTACTGTGTCAGGCAGAGGGTCCTCAAAGTTCCTGTGTTAGAATCAGGAAAAATTAGCAAGCATGAATTTGAGCAAATTTGACCAAGGTCCAAACTGTGATAAGTGGGTCAGAGCATCTCCTGCATCTCCTGCATCTCCTGCATCTCCTGCATCTCTTGTGGGATGTTCTCAGATTGCAGACAACATGACCAATATTACTCATTTGGTCACACTGTTATGTCTGATTGCTGTATTTGAGCCGAGATCTAAAGCTCACAGTCTGTCCGTAGATAGTCGTTGAGCAGCTGAAAAAGGGGGAAGCTGTCCCAGCTCTCGGGTGACTGGATCTCCAGAGCGGCATCCATGTCAATGGCGTAGAGGGCCAGGAAGTTCTCTGCGTGCTCCACCATGAGGTCTGTCCACCAGGCAAAGGCCTAGAAAAACACCCACAAGACAAGACACAGTGAACAAGGACTACTGTGACAGACAAGGCTGAGGAACGAGAGCTGCTTCTGTAAAAGTTAATGAACAGGATTTACTGTAATTATGTGGGATTTAAAAACATCAAAATATGTTTTTCTCGTGTGGTCCTGTTCAGGTCCAAAAAATGTAAAACATAGAAATGTTTGTTGTGAGGGATAACTACATGTCCATGTCTACAAATGCAACCCGAAATAAGCCATTTAAGTTCCTCATGGTCCTTGGTGTAAATCTTACACCTCTGGACACATATTTCTTGTGAATGATGTACGTTTGTTTGATTTTAGTGTGAATACTGCTTAGCTATAAAAGTCAGTGGGTATTTTCTTTCAAGCACAGCTCTGCAGAGAGAAAATGCTTGCATAGCCCCATTGTCTATGAGAGCCTGTATTTCCCACCACGCTCTGAGGTCTTCTGATCAAGACTTCAAGGCGGGATTACTTCTACATTCACAGTCCTGGATGTGTAACATGAGAATCCAACAGGGTGGTTGCACGTTCTTGTATTCCACACTAGCTTCTGTCATGCAAATGCTACATGCTTCTCCTTTTAAATAGACCAGGCTTCCATCATTCACATCGGCACCAAACTCAGCATCTCCCATTTGATGTGAATGCCAGTCATGCATGTTTTTATTAGGCACGCCGAAGACTGCAGCATCAACATTATTTCTATGATCATCATTTCTGCCTCGTTTAGTAATGTGTCCATTCCAATTAGCGGAGAAGCCTTGAAATTGAGCTGACTGTATCCTGGCACAGCAGGAGTAGAGTAGAGTTGCTTTGCAGGCAGTCTCGGCTTGGCTGCTTTGCTTATATCATTCAAGTTGCCAAGTTCAATAATCTAAAACGTAATCTATGTGAATGGTGCCACATGCTTACTCGTTTGTATTTACTGTATACCCCTTGTGGCTGGTTAGGGCTGGGCAATATAACCAAAAATGTATCTTTCAAAATTATTACGGTATTATTAGGATTAAAAGCTGTATCATATGTTTTCCATGTGCAGTGGTAAATGGTAACACTGGTATAAATTGCTAAATAGCAAATTAGCAATCAAAATACAAATGAAAGTAAAAAATATAGTCTAATATTCAAAGAAAAATCATGTTTTTGTATTTATGTCAAAGGAAAACACATCATAGGGAAAAATGTTTTCTTCAGTACAAAACTGTATATTGCCCAGCCCTGTGGCTAACGTAAAAAGTCACAAGCTGTTACTTACCTGTCTACTTACCTGTCCAAACAAACTCTTTACAAAACTCTTCAAAAAACATCAAACAAAGCTTTTCTCCATCACATTTGAGGAGAGATTTTAACTGACAGGGGTTAAACGGGGGGCAATAGGGGTCAAAGGTAATCAGACAGTGGCCTCCAACCTTTGATAGGGCAAACATACAAGACCCTAACCAGTGTTCAGCCATACACACTCAACAAGGCTCTCTCAAGGCAGTGGCGTCATAAAAACTGTATTTATGCTGGGAGGAGTGGCATACCATCATGACCTCATCTATGGGACATGCACAGAGCAAAGGGCGGGTCATCTCCAATCACTACATACCTCTTTTCCCTGCTGGGATAGTCACCAATATAAGTGAAAACAACAAGAAAACGTACAAACAAATATTTTGAGGCATCTTTTTTTTCTGAACAAGGGTTTGTAAAACTCGGAGTAGACAGCGTAGACTGATGGAGGAAAAGCCAGGGGGAGGTAATGTTTGAACAAGTGCGGACTGTGAAATGTATTATGGAGGAGGATCGAAACTTCAGATAGGTGTACATAAGCATACTTTGGGATATATATTGGTTGGGCATGCTTGGAGAGAGAAAGGATACCTGTTTTATGGCCCAATGAACATGCTTTATGGTAACAATTATGTTGTTGCAAGCTACAGTGCCTTTTCAATTCAAAGTGTGTCTCACGCCTATACAAAATCCCACCCATTACATTACAAGTATAGTGTCTATGGCTTGAAATTGAAGTCTTTTATAGAAACAGTGGCGCAGTATACATGCCATACAGAAGGGGTCGTGATGGGGGCAAGAGGAGGGGGAAAAAGAAACAAAAATACTGTACCGATTGATCTGAAGAGGAACTTGTGACTGCCGCCTGTCAAGCATATTCAAAGAGATAGAATAAATCTGCTTTATCTAGGAGCACACTGGGTTAGCTCAAGTCTACACATGCTCAGCTTACAACTATGGGATGACAATGAGGGAGTTGAGGGGATGGGTAAAAACTAGTTAGCAAAGAAAAAGGAAATAGGTCTTTATGTTGTTATGCTAATGTGAGTACACGCCTCACATCTTTGTCAATATTTGATTATATCTTTACATGGAACAACCCTGAAGATATGACACTTTGATACAATGTAAAGTAGTCAGTGTATAGCTTGTGTAACTATGTGTAATTGTGCTGTCCCCTCATAGTAACTCAACACATTAATGTCTAGACCACTGGTAACAAAAGCGAGAACATCATATGTAAAAACAGGGTTTCAAAATGGTAAAGTTTTTTTTACAGGACAGGACAGTAGTGTGACATAAACCCAGGGAGAAGAGTGGGGAGTCGAGCTCTCGCCACCATAATATTCCAGCACTGCCTTAACTCTCTTGGCCATGGAGTTGACCAGACCTTCACAGAGGACCACTGA
The DNA here is from genome assembly GCA_036025475.1 of Philypnodon macrostomus. Lineage (NCBI taxonomy): Eukaryota > Metazoa > Chordata > Actinopteri > Gobiiformes > Eleotridae > Philypnodon > Philypnodon macrostomus. The sequence continues at coordinate 8,374 of JAVQKC010210360.1, read as the reverse complement.
AAGAGGAAGACATAAACCCTGTTGAGCATCTGTGGCTTCCACCGAGGGACAGTGAAGAAGCCCACAGCTCCGTGATGGAGGAGTGAAAGAAACCCATTTTTTACATAGGGTGTCATCACTTTTGTTGCCAGTGGTTTAGACATTAACGTTATTTTGAGGGGACAGCACATTTACATTGTTATACAAGCTATACACAGACTACTTTACATTGTATCGAAGTGTCATATCTTCAGTGTTATCCCATAAAAATAATATATTTACAAAAATGTGAAGGGTGTACTCACTTTTGTGAGAGACTTAGCTTTCCGTTACCCTTCTTCCACACAACTTTCGGAACTTTTTCAAACACAATTCAGAAAAAAGTAGATATACATTGCACATTGCAAATAAAAATGTAAAATTCAATTTGTGCAATTTAGAAATGTGAATATAACAAATCCAATGCATTTAATACTGACAACAGAATTCAAAATAATATACCCAGCTATCTATGATCAGTCCAGCTGTTTAGAAGCAAAACCTCCTCTTCTTGTTGCCTACTCCAACATCTTTAAGACATATTGATTCATATTCCAAAATAACTACATGTGCATAGATATAGACTCCATGGATACAGTAAAGTATTTAGTTTATAGTTTAAATATAGGCTAGTTACTATTCTAGTATATGTTTTAGTATACGCATTCTGAATTGAGTTTGTATTTCTATCTTTAAAAAACACACTACCATCTCTCTCACAGCTTTTTAGCAGCTTACATAACTACACTCCTGAGCTGTGAAATCAGAGCTCATATTTATCATGCAGAAGCAAATGTACATTCTTTGCACAAACACTCGTTGCCACGCTCTGCCGCACACCAATTAGAGCCCCCCTAAATTCAATTCATTTTTTAGCTGTAGATGAAAGCAGCTTTATTTATAGTATACACTGTAAAATTTGACTAGGTAGCCTGACTTAAAGTATTCTAGGAAACCGATTGTCTTTAAAATACTTCACCCCAATGTGAGAGTGAATGGTTGCAATCTAAGTGTCAGCGTCCTGGGTTTACCCCACCTAAGGCCCATAGATGCTGAGATAGGCTCCTGTCCTGTGACCTCTAACAGCGAAGATTGTGGTGCTATGCTAGACTGGTGGACAGTTACTGGACAGACAACCATTCACTCTCCCTTTTTCATTGGGAGCCATTTTTGACACAATTTTCAAGCACCTTTGGAAAGTCTTCAACTTTACATTGTATTTTAATTCAATTGGTTTCCTAAGTAAAGTTATGATCAACTTTTACAGTGTATAGGCTGATAAGACTAACTGGCTGCTGGCGTTTGGTAGAGTGAGATAAGAATGAGGGCGTATAAGGGGAGTGAGAGTGCGTTGGGGGGTTGTTGGGGGGCAGCTCACTCACCTCCGCGTGGTGTTCCTGGTTCTGCTGGAGCACCTCTATGACTAACTCCGCCAGGCGAATAGTTTCCTCCAGCTTTTTGGCAGGCGTGACTAAGCGGCCTACGTTCTCTGGGACAAAAGGATGAGGGATGAGGGATGATCCGTTAGTCAAGCACAGAGAAGGAGCCCAAGGGGGATTTGTATATGACTATTATAACTATGGCTATTATGACAATTCAATTCTAATAACCATCACAGCACATACACCGTGATGGTGCCTCAAAAACCCCAGTAAACAAGTAAAGTGACCTGAATAACATTAAGAATTGAAGTTGTCAAAATTTGTAGACTATTTTGTGAATCAGGCACAGATATAGTGGCAGTGAAATGAAGAGATGCAGAAGACATGCAGAATATGAGCGTTACTAATTGAGCGTCTTGTGTGAATGATAAAACATACACTACCTGTACAAAAAAAGCATTGGTCTTTTTTGATGGTTTAAAAATTCTGTGGCTGGATTTGCCAATTTAATAAAAATAAGAAACGATATTAACTCTTAGCTAGTAATGCATAATAGATGTATGTTAAGTATGCATATCATGATATCCTATGTAAATGTTCAGTAAGTATTCCTCTTCATTATTTTATAATCATTTTGCCAACTCAAGCTCTAAACTGTTTTTGCTGACGGGGTGTGCATATGAGAAAATGATTTATCAGATCATAAAAGCTTTGCAAAAATGGCAGATGTGTAACTTGGAACATGGACATGGACCAGATGGCTACACACATCTCAAATCAAAAGCACAAATATACATAACTCTACATAAAACAGTAACGGCTCTAGCGCTAAATCCTTTAATGTTTTCTGATTAGGGTTTCTTTGAACTGTGTTTGATAGTGATAGAAGTGAATAATAAAGAATCTTTGGTATAACTTTAGATGTCTAATAAACTCTGATTAATTCTATAATAGGAAATGGCATCTAAAAAGGCATTCTGAAGAGACAAGATCTGAAATAATTCAACTGTGTAGAATATTCAGCCATGATCACCAAAAATACTTGGTTTAGATGATACAGAGCATAGACACCTTAGTTTACATAAAGTGCCATACTAAAAATGTGGCTTGTCAACAATAACAAATCTACAATGACTTTGTATAATATACATTTAAATTAATATAGGCAGTTTTTGTAAGATGTATGTTCTTACAGACTGTTACCACATATTAAATGTACCCAATAATCCAGCAAGCACTCTACAGTAGTGGCTTTAATAGAGGAATCATTACTACAAGTTCCCATGGCAACATGTATGTAAATTATTTTCTGTTGTATATTTTGAGGTAAAACGTTACATAGTGTTGCTTGAGTTAGTGTTTTAAGTTAACACATAGCAAATACACTTGAGTAGAAGACTGCATTACTTTGTAATTTACTTTTGTCATTATTCAGAAATCAGATGTGACAAGCCCAATGTTGATATATTGATATGCAATTGCATTTTTTCTTCTCCAAACTTCAAACTCCTTTTGATCAATATAAAGTAATACAACCTCCTACAAAGATATTGTGTAGGAAAAGCTCAAAGCATGACAGACAGTTTAAGTGTATAGTAGAATCTATAGTATCTATGAGTTTTTCTTATACGCATGCATACTGTACTATAAATGCATGTGTATCAGGGGTTAAGTCACTAAGCTCTACAATACATAAAGTGCATAAATGTGTGCTTGGGACTAAGACCACAAGCTAAACATGGCTTCACCTGGATCCTTCTGATCCTTTTGACCTTTCTCAACTTCAGCGACAGAACAGGGGGAGAGAAAAGATAAAGAAGAGGAAGAGGTTTAGCATTAGCACGCTAGCATTAGGTTGTCTTTCAGGAGGAGGTAACAGAGGGGTGGTTGAGATCACTGAATCGGCTGGGACACTCTCTGATCCAGGGAGAGAGAGAGGGGTTTCTAGGCAACAGACATAAAACGTCACAAACATACAGTCAAAACAGAGCCTGAAAAGTGAAAAGTCAAATCAAAAACAAAGATGATAACAAACATAAAGAAGCTCGGACTTATCCATTTACACAGTAGACACACAAAAAAAAGCTGCCAGCATCAAAGACGAGACTCAAGGTGAGGTGGACTCAAGTTGAAAATAAAAGCTATTCCTACCTTCTCTATATGATATAATATAATATAATTATCATTGTGTAAAAAAAACATCCTACCTGGCGGGCACAACACGCCACTGACACATGATCGAACCAAATGACTGAAGAAGATAACAATGTGTAAGCAATGTAAAAATGCATTCAAGTCAAAGTAATAATATGGTATTAAAAAACCAAAAAGAGAAAAAAGCTTAAACAGACATGCTCATCATTCGTGTCCATCACAAACGTATGGGACCAAAGGAGCCTGACTGATTGACCGGTGCTGCTCGAATGTGTTTTTACTGTCACCCCGACCCATTCACTCGTACAGACAGTGCCACGAATGTAAACGGACATGTTTGGGAATAGATTAGAGAGATAGCAGGAGGATGAGGTGGGCTGGAAATAGGGCTGCACAATATATTGCAAATTCATAATTATTGAGATTTTCGGTAAATGCAGTTTCTTCTATTTCTGCTTGAATTTACATTGATACATGTAAGTACAGTTACAGTCAAAAAGACACACCTAACTATCATCTCCTATCATTATCACATTACTGTATACTAATAACCTAATATAGTGCAGCCCTGAGTCACTTAAATAAACCAGGGGACAGTTGCGGAGGTTGCATGGGCGGATGATGAAGGTACTCACGGATGGTTAAATCCATCACTTGAGACGCCAAGCAGAAGACAGGGTGCTCAAACATTTCCCTCTTTTTTCCTATAAAAAAGGATGGGGGCATGCAAGAGGCTGGGGTCAGACATGGGAACGCTACAAGTGAGGGGGAACTATGGGAAAAGGCCTGTCCAGTGAAAACACTGGGCAGGAGGCATGTAGTAAAGTTGCCTTTACAAGAGCATTGGGAATCATTGGAAAGATACTAAGATTCTTAGTATCTTTAGCACCCTGGGATTGGTGTTCATAAAAGACATCAGGAAATGTCTATAGTTAATGCTTGTTTAATGTTTAATCCATGCCAATAAGCAGAGGTCATGTTAGGTATAAAAGCACATGCAGGCAGATAGTGCAGGGGATGCTGGTTTGTTTGTTACTATTGACTCCCAGTTTTTCTTTACACAGGCAAAATTTTACCAGTAAATCTTACTTACAAAACTAGGAAACCAAAAGTAAAATGGATGAATGAAAAGTGTCCGTCCTGAAACAAACTGGTCATTGTCCAGGGTGCACTAAGACCAAAAGATGGCCAAGCTATAGGCTTCATAGAATACCAAGAGGAATCACTGTAAGAACATGAACGAATCAGATTGGTAGCAGGTACATGTCAATTATAATGTAAGTCAAGGCAAATGACTGCATCACTTCACATAAATGTGTTTCCTAGATTTTTATGTAAGGTTCACTTGCCAAATTTTACAGTGAAATAGGGAAGCATTATACGAGAAGGAAGTGAAGGAAAGATCTTGAGTGAGACAGAGGTGAAAGGAGCTTTTTTACAGGGAGGTTTCAGGGAGAAATGTAGTCCAGTCTGTCTAAGTTCTAAAGGCCATATAGACACTATCTGCAGCCTGTATCAATAGTCAAGGCAACAATGAGATCAGCACATCAATCATCAACAGATTTCAGGGCTTTGGATTTGAATGCATTTTTACTCACACACCTCTACACAAAAGCCAACTTGACCTACAGAACAGCACAGAGCTAAAGTGGGCCTGAAAACAAAGGAGAAAGTTATTGGACTGGGATACAGAAAAAAGGACCCACAAAAACTGTCACAAAAAATAAAAAGATTTGGGATGCCACAGGTCATTTGGGATATGGACATATACAGTATATATATTTATATATATACCATATGCCAAGTGAACTCACAACAGTTGCATTCATAAATAAATAATGACAAGAACAAGTCACTTTAGTAACAATAGGAAGAAGTAGCACAATATTTGTAATTGGTCAACATCATATTCAGGACAGTTATACTGACCATTATAATCCTATAGCTGTGGCACATAAAATACATCATTAAATAAGTTGGTTACCTTCAATTTTGGCATAGTCTTTGATCCGCTCATAATTGAGCTGAGCCGCCTGTTCCAAACATTTGCGAATTACTCCTTTAACTTCCTCTGGAGGGACTGGGGTCACTATGTCTTTCATCAGGACCTGCAGACCGCAGATATACACGGATTAGACATGTTTGATTCCTTTTGTAAGTTAACATTAAACAGAAAGTAAATAAACAAACCCTCTCTAGCAAAGACAAAGTGGCCTTCAGTGCACCCTCTGGACGACCGAAGGGGAAAAAATATCTACAAGGAACAAGTTGAATTCATAAATCAAGCAGAAATGTATGTGACTAAGAGTAAGTGATGAGTGATGAGTGATGAGTGATGAGTGATGAGAGATGAGTGATGAGAGATGAGTGGTGAGTGATGAGAGATGAGTGATGAGTGATGAGTGATGAGAAATGAGAGATGAGTGGTGAGGGATGAGAGATGAGTGATGAGTGATGAGAGATGAGAGATGAGTGGTGAGTGATGAGAGATGAGTGGTGAGTGATGAGTGATTAGTGGTGAGTGATGAGTGATGAGTGATGAGTAGTGAGTGATGAGTGATGACTGGTGAGTGGTGAGTGATGACTGATGAGTGGTGAGTGGTGAGTGGTGAGTGATGAGTGGTGAGTGATGAGTGATGAGTGGTGAGTGGTGAGTGATGAGTGATGACTGATGAGTGGTGAGTGGTGAGTGATGAGTGATGAGATAATCACCTGAAATTTACAATCTGGTTTTCCAAAATTACACGCAACCGCTCCTTGATGTCTTCAAAGCGTTCCTTCTCGTCCACGATGACGGTGCTGAGCCCATCGGGCCTGTAAAGATCACACCACACATTTGATGTGTGCAGACGTCCCGTCGAGGTTTGAGTTATGCAACTTAGTCTGAGTCTGACATGAGCAATAAGCTGAGGCTTTAAACTCCACAGGAGCACACGAGAATGTGAGAGCTGTCTTAGTTACAATCATGAAAATAGTCTCACCTTTTGGGCCCTTGAAAGAAAGGAAATCTGAGCTCCTTTCTCTTTCTAAACTTGAACATGCGTGCCGCTTTAGTGACAGTGCTGATGTCGGGGCTCTTTGGGGGGCTCTTTGGGGGGCTCTTGGGGGACTGGAGGGCCTCATAGCCCAGCGGCCCCCAGTAACTGATGCCCTCTCTGACTTTAACAGACGCATGGGAGGATGGATAATATGGACAGTAAGAAACTACGTCAACAAAGAACAAAGAGAACAGAAAACAGAAAAACAAAGAAAAATGGTAGAAACAAGAATATGGAGAAATAATATGCGCAACTGATTAAAAATAATAACATAATGACAGAACATAAATCACAACACAAAACAAAACAAAATGCCTTTTAGCTTTAAACACCTGCTTGTAACCTGCTTGTGTCACAGTTGTGTGCCTCGTACATGTTATGTGCCGTTTGTACCAGTCTAAAGTGTGTGTGAGTTTGTGTGGTTTGTGCACACCTATTCCCGTGCACATGGGATGCACAGAAAGCGAAGCTGTAGTGCAGCAGAGTGGGGTCAATGATGGCCCCTTTCTCTGCCCTCTCCAGCAGGTCCCGCAGGTAACACAGGTGTCTGTGGCAGCCGCGCACGCCGTTCCTGGCACAGTACTCATCTAGGACAAAGACCTGTCCTGGGCTGAACCACCCCTACAACACAGGGATACATCAGTTCATATTATACTGTATGTAATGTTATGGTACATTGAATAAATGTACCACAACAGGGATTGCCATTAATTAATGTAGATTTAAATTTTGCCTAGTAACACACTGCTAACACACTATTGAAGTTTGGCCAATAAGTCCCTTATAGTTTCTCATTATGATTGGAGAAAAAAAACAATTGTTGATTTCATACATCATGCAAAATATACCATGTTTTTTAATGTTATTTCAAAAAAATACTGTCACATAAGCCTTGTTTCAGACCCAGTGGGTGTATGTTCTTACCAGGCAGCAGAAGGTGTCGTTGAGCCTGTGGTCCAGGGTGAGCCGCTGCACCATTTCAAAAAGGGAGGCGTGGTCAAAGCTACAGGGGTTAGCCGAGATAAACTCATCCATGCCATGTTTCTGAGCCCTGTCAGCATCTATCCGGCCATCGGGCATAGATAGGAAGAAGCACACGGTTCAGAGGAGAGGCCATGAGTGGGGCTAAACAGTCAGAGTTCATCACAACACAAACACCGGGGGAGTCATTTGGCTACTTCTAAGGGCAAATTATAAACACGGTCAGCTTACATTGTCAACTTGCATTGTGTCAAGCCAGCGTAAAGAGAATTATCTAAAAACTATGCTCAAAGGGACAGCGGCTTGGAGGGTACATGTGCATGCTTGGCTCTCTCATTCCCTGAAGTTTTGTTTAAAAAGTCAAAATGTTAATAAAAAAAAACACGCTCTAAGACAAACTGAAATGCAATCTTATTAGTGTATTCAATAGATTCTGCCATTCTGAGCCGATAAATAACTTTGCCAAAAAACAGTAATCATGTGGTGAAAAAGTGGAAAAAGGCAAACAGAGTTCTACAATTAGCTGACTTTGTGTTAAAATGTTAAAACTGTGAAATCTAAAATTAGTAACACTATACATTATACTGACCAAAGTATCTATAAGTAATACATAAGATGAGGGCCGTACACAGAGCCTTAGAAACACTGAGGTCATATTACATCTCTGACCACTATAAAGCTGTATCATGAACCTAGTTTAATAATAATAATAATAATAATAATACATTCCATTTATATAGCGCTTTTCAAGATACCCAAAGACGCTTTACATATTTGTATTATTCATTCACTCCACAGTCA
>JAVQKC010210345.1:0-10404 GCA_036025475.1 Philypnodon macrostomus | reverse complement strand
TTCCTTTTTGAGTTATCGCGTTCACAGCTAGGATCTACGGACGCGGACGCGGACGCGGACGAACACCGACGTGATTCCATAATATCGGCGACACGCTGTTTTCGCCGATATAATGACATAGCAGATAACACCAGCAACTAAGTTCAGCCTAATAAAAAGGCCAGTCCACTAATTATTACCTTTAGGCTTGACTCATAGTCTGTGTTGACTTTAAACATGAGCCCGAGCCTCAGATGAATCTCTTTGGCTCTGGAGAAGCTGGCGTCAATGTAAAGCACCTCCTGGAATGCCTTGATTGACCTGAAAATGAAAAGGAAGATTAGTGGATGTAAAAACTGCAGTGGGTAAGCATTGACCCTATATCCAACATCATAGCGAACATCAACAATCACTCGAAATTTAAAAAAAATATATACAAACTAGTTTTTTGCTGTTTATCTATTTTTGGATTCGACAAAAAAACACAATTTCTACTTCATGTACAATATCTAACGATACAATTCAAAAGACAAATAAGACACGGTAGCATTTTATTACATATAGGCTAAATAACCCCATATGGTCATGTATTTCAGGTAGCCTAAATGTTGAATTACTTGCACTTGCACACGACCTATTTTATCACCACACTGACCGAGCCCGGACTCACTGCTCAGCATCTCACTCAGAGGGAGACGCCCCTTGGTGTTCCCCACTGCTCAGGTTCACAAACAGAGGAAGAGTTCTACTGCTCGGAGCTCCCATGTCCGACATAGTGCAGGCAAAGCGCTAAAAAACAGGTTGTGTGCAGTGCGTGGATCTTAGAATAGGAGCAAAATTAGGCCGTTTTTTTCACGTGTTTGACGTCATGACATTAGTGTGACTACTCCGTATCAACAGGGAGCACGCTAGAGTTAAAACTTCAATCATGGATTTCATTGGCCATTCATAAACTTTGCATCGTGCATGTGTACGATGCATTTCGCCGTGTTTTTGGATTGTGAAATATCATAGCAAGATGCATTGTTACATGTCAAGGTGTCCTTTGGTTTTTTATTGTTTGGTAAAATCAAACCTAAATGTATATTTCAGGTATTGACAAACAGTTAGAAAATAGTTTTAAAAAAGCCACACACTGAAACAATTGCAACAATAACTGCCTCACGGTAGCATATAGGGATGGGACGACAGATGATTACATTGTTCATCGCGATGAAAAAAAAATTAATTGATGTGGCCATTTTTAATCATCGCGATCATCGGCATTTATTTGAGGAACGGATTAACGCTAGATATATTTATATGCCTACCTGTTGACTTTATTTCAGTTTTGAGTAGAGAGTAGTTTTTAGCAGTGAGCTAAAGGATGCTAATATCAGCTATATGCTTCAGAAGCTCCGCTCCTCCCTGTGTGGAACTACCACAGTCTTTACTCTGTTTTATCAGTATTGTATATATATTGAGGATTGGCTGCTGTGAGATGAATTTAGTTTATAATGAAACGGTAGCAGCACCAACAAAACATATTCAAAACTTTATTTAGTCTCTCCTCAGTTAATACTGACCCACAGGAAAAACGGACTGCAATAGAATAAATATGGCGCCTATAATATATTTGGTCTACAAAAAAAAAAAAAGCCAATTGTAAAGTAAGGGTCCTAGGATTATTTCATACCCATTAATTCATTGGCCTAATTATCATGATAATATCCTTAATCGCAATTATTTTGGCCACAATTATTGAGAGACAAAAATCATTATCATCCCATGCCTAGTAGCATGTAGCCCTTCAGTCTGAACCAGCAAGGCACTGCGCTCACTGCTGCCTGCCTGACACACAAATATACAAACCACACACACAAAACTGAACTCCGTGGCCCTTTCTCTCCCTCCCTCCCTCCCTCCCTCCGTCTGTACTATGCTCCCTCTCCTCCATGCTGGCCAAATCTAAAGCCAAAGCTTACAGAGCAATATCTTTCTACAGATAGCTGATACACTGAGTGTAAAGAACACTTAAATTAAAAGGGAAATAGAAAACAACTCAACTAAACTAGAAATACAACCAAAGTCCTATTTCACTAAGACGCTAAGACCTGACTTTAGGGAGGCCGGTTTAGGCTTCCCTTGAAACTTGGAGTAACGCATTGCATCGAGACTCACACACACACATTTCCTCACTTAGAGTGAGCACACAAACCTGACCGTCTGATAGTATACAACTCTTAAAGGCAAGAGCGCAAAACAGTGTGTGAACCATCTATACTCACACATATCACAATGAACCTAGTAGACTGAATCACAGCACAAATATCATTGATTTTTAGAATACATATTAGACTACATATTTGAATTACATACAAGCAAATATATAAAAATCTAACTATAGCAGTAAGCCCTAGTAGGATTATTTTACATGGATTACAAAATGTAAGGCAACATTAGTGTTGCGTTGCATCATAATCAAATTGAATTGTTTAAATTGATTTAATGAAATCATGAGTTATCCATAGATTCCCACCCTACATACAGTAACGGTGTGATTGATGAATACCAGTTTTCATTTTCACTTACAACTAAAAATATACTTACCACTGAAACGCATTGTAATGGAAGTAAACCATGCCAAGGCCATACAAAAAGGCAGCATTCTGGGGAAAAAATAAATATTTGCAACAATTAATAAATGCGCTTTGGTCTAGAGAAGATAGTGTTTTAAGATCATATTTAAAGATGACTTCATGAAACAATGTGGTGATCAAATACAACACCATGTCTGTTTTAAATGTTTGACCAATATCCAATAGTGATGATGGAGACTCTTATCACTCTTTATCCCCCTACGCTGGCAAAACCCTATATTATATATGCAGTCCTCTGCTGCGTTTAGAGTCCTACGCATTTTGAATCTGGTATGGGCCCTTTTAAAATGATTGTAGGGAGTTTGAAGTATTTGGAGGTGATTGAATGAAGCACAAAATAATAGACATGCACTGACAAGGCCTGCACACACCAAAGAAACTCTCCAACAGCCGCCTAAGAGGTTGACCTAAAGACCGTGCACATGCGTGTGATGTAATAACGCCCCTAAAGCAGATGATGATGCTAGACATTGAACAAAGATAACAGGAAGTGATGTAATGTAAATCCCAGCTAAGCTATTGCTAAGCTAGCCCTGTTACAGACCCTATTTGGATTTTTGATTAAATGTTAATTTTATTTAAGTTAGCTTTAAGGCCGAATTTTTGGCCAGTACTTGTGAGTGTTGACTGAACCCTTTGATGTTTGTATTTTTGTACATTTGGGATGTTTTTGTTAGTTTTTCGAGTGATTGCCCAAGGGACATAAAGGCACTATTGTTGTGGTTTACAGATTTCTTCACTTGCGCTCTTCTTCCAGGCTCACGAACGGAGAAACACAAAAAATGGTCTGACAACTTCAGCCGGGCGATGGTTGCTTTGGTGTATGGACAGCTTAAGTCTGTCATTTAGTCTTGGCAATAACTAAAAGACTAGATAGCCAGGCAATCACAGGCATTGTTCTTGAACTTATACAGGTGCTATATTAGGTTTTAATAGCAAATACTTCACTGAAGTGTTTTAAAATCAGAAATGGACTGAGAAAGAATGTAATTTATATGCACATTACAAAGCTTATTCTGGCCAACTGTGGCAACTGTGGTTATGGTATACAAGAAAAATAACACTACAGCTGAGCATACTTAAAGTTATAAAAAAACTTTAGCAGAACAGTCTCTAGTTGAGATTGAAAATATAACATCCTAATATTATAAAATGCTACACACACAGAATGCACTCATTGTGTTCCTATAAGATGCTCAGGCTATGCACACAGCCCAGTTAAACTATGCCTGACAGAGAACCGGACTACTTGACTAATTAATCACTTTCACCAGTTGGAAATATTTGATTGTAAATACAAGAAGTTAACTTCTCGAACGGCTAGTAAACATACTAAATGCCAAAAAGTCCCGAATAGTCTTTAGTCATATTTACAATACAGGCTGAACCAAGCCATGTTCATGCCTGCCTTACTCAGATACACATGAACAGACAGTGCCCAAATACATTTATGAGAAAACAACTTATATTGAAAGTCTTTTTTACTTACCTTCCAGTAGTCTGACTGTAAACTGAAGTACCTCTGGTATGCTGATAATGCTGTAATATTAAGAAAAATAACTATTAAAGGATTCATCAGTAGCCAGTAGTAGTAGAAGTTATGGTGGTGGTGCTGTAGCATAAATAAAAACAATGTTGTAGACGCACACTGCTCAATAAAACATCTTACCTTTTGGGTAGTCCTCCAGCAGGAGATTGAAATGGCCCAGTTGGCAGAACATGTCTGGCTCCACTTTTCCTTCAGCTTTCAGGATGATGGCATCATAGCAGCTAACAGCCTGGAAGGCAGTTTAAAATAATGCATTTAGAAGTGCATTACATTTACAATGAGATCAACAAGTAAAATCCATCTTGCCCCATCTTGACAGTCCAGTCAATGTGCATTGACTCTGTATAAGAAAGGTGCATTTCCACTAGTTCCACAGGTATAGATAACACCAAACCAAAAAGCATTTTCATTACTGTACATGTTAAAGAATGGCACCTGTTCCTCAAACACTGCAGTGCTGTATTGCTGAGTATTATGGTGCGTTCACACCAGACGCAACAGACGCGACACCAGCGACAGATTTCAATGTTAAGTCTATGTAATGGTGCATTGTCGCACAACAAATCATTCTGCGGCGCAATAGACTAGAATAGATTTGCACGAAACACGCGACGGAAAAGGCGAAACGTGCGAAGAGACCGAGGGCCAGAGCTGAACAATCTGATCTTTGGCGAAATTTCGCGGCGCGATAACCAATGAGGAGCCTGCTTTTGTGGAAGTGACGAGCTGACGACGTAGCCCCAGGGCGGGGCCACCAGAGGATCACATTAGAAGTGTCTGTATGGCGCAATAAACACATCTGTGTTGGTTTATACAGACAAGAATACTAAACGGATCTATGTCAGAGTCTCCTGAGATACTGTAGTGAATAATTATGGTTAATTGTGACTGGAGCCGTGTTTTTGTGTGACTTGTACGATCTGAAGCGGAGATTCTCCTGTGAAGGCTGGTCCATGATCACGAAACAAACACGTGATGGGATTATCAACAGGACTGACTGAGGAGGGTCTGAGCTTTATTATAAACTGAGGTTTAGATCTAGACAAACACTGGTGCTATCGGCTATAAGCACCACTCGAGGATGCTATAGCCCCACTGTGCCTCACATATACACCCCACAGCTCATCAAACAGAAAGGCATTTTGACAGCTGTCATACGGCCTTCGTAGAAGCGAAAGAAGCGAATTTCGCGCGAGCAGATTCAAAATGTCAGATGACCAAATAGACGTGTCTGGCGTGAACGCACCATTAAGAAGCAAAGCAGCAACTCAGCCTCCTTGAAGGTAAAAATTCATAATTCCGAACTGAAATGCCAACGTCACCCACATAAGTTAAAAGCCCAATTGTTTTCCTGGTCGTCTTTTTTTCTATAAATAATTCTTTCCATATATTCTCCCCTCATTCTGACCCTGTATTTCATATGCTGTCATTATAACGTCTTTATCTCTCTCCTCCAAATGCTGGGGTCGGCCAACGCTGTCCTTTCATAGACCGCTCTCCTATAGACCTGAAGTGATTAATGGGTGTCACTTTCGAGGGCTGGGGCTAGGTTAAAAAGTCAGCCAAGAAAGAGTTGTTCAGAGAAAGGTTGATTCTGTGGCACTTTGTCAGCAAGACTTCACTCCTCCCTCCTACGCTAAGCTACTGCAGTCAAAAAAAAACCTGTCAATGTCACTTTGGAAGTTTTTTTAAAATGGCCGTATGGGACTGTAGCCTTCGATAGTGGCTACAGAGGTGTGAGGGCCAGGACTTTCTGGGTTGCAATTAGTGAGCTTTTGTTCAACTAATGCTTTCAAGGTGCTGTAAGGCATAGTTTGTTCAATGTCGAATTCTTTGATATATTTTCCGACTCAAAATGGCCGCAGATGACTGGACTTGGTAGTCAGAAGGAAGGTCGTTTTAGAAGAACATGCTAACTGTAAAAAAGTTTATGTTTTCACATAACTGCGTGAGATTTCACTACAACTCACTCACCCAATCAGAGAGCTCCTGTCCTGTAAATGCATGGGATTGGTTAAACAGTTCCTTCCCTCGCTTCTAAAACAAAAACTGTTATAACACAGCTCACAGGCGACCTCAGAGTCTAAAGATGACTAGAATTTGTTTACACACAATTTCTGCCTCATAACTTTGAGTTGTAAGATTTACTGTTGTTGTTTTTTTTACCTTTTAACTCTCCACATTTAGTCAGCATAACTTAGAAGAGTGAGTTGTAGTGAAAACTCACATTGTGTTTAAACAAATTCTAGTCATCTGGGAAAAAATGAGACTTTGAGGTGATATCTGTGGTGTTATAAACTGTTTTTGTTTTAGAACAAGGGAAGGAACTGTTTAACCAATCCCACGCTTCCATGGGACAGGAGCACTCTGATTGGTTGAAACATTGTGTATTTCCCAAGAACTAGAATCTATCAGAAATATTGTGAGGGAGCTGATGTTTTATTTCAACTATTTTATTATTTATTTCAAAAATTAAAAGCCAACTCCAGATATCTGCTCTATTTTTCTCATACTTCCTGTCTTGTGTACGCATTTCCTGGTTTGTGTGAGACTTTGAGGGAAAGGAATTAGATTATTATTTTTTTTATACATCACTTTTACAGTCACACCTTCAACTTTAACATCTGCTCTCAATATTGTTTCTTTATTTTTAATCTTAAATGTCACTTTATCACTCTTTGAGTTAGCCCTGCAAAATATTCAACAATTATTTAGTGTATACCCCACCATAATTGCTGGGATACTAAGAAGTGAATAAAGTTAACTGGTGCAATGGGCAATGGGGAAATGAAATGGACTGTAATAATTTTTTCTATAGAGAAATTCAATCAAATATTGTAAATATTGGTACATGCAGGCTAGGTAATGCCAGAGCCTGGTTTGTAAACATTAGCAAAGGTACCACTGGTTAGCCATTTATTTGATGTAGCGTTTAGCATTGAGCTAAATGAAATTGGTTTGTTTATTTTCTGCGTATGCTCTAATGTAATCTATCATTAATCACAAATTCTACTTTAGAAAATGTAATTGACTGGAAGATCTCAATAGGGTCTATATCAGGAGTGCCCAAACTTTTTTCAACAGGGGGCCAAAATAAAAATGTATTATTGGTCCGTGGGCCAAAACATATTTTTTGTATTATATGTATTTTGTATTACATATATTTTGTATTATATATATTTTATTTTCTATAATAAAAGTTTATTACGAAGTGATTTAACATTTGACTCTTTCCTTATGAATATTGTAGCGTAATAATATGTAATCTTGGGACCTACCCTCAAAAGTTTTACATAAGATTCAACATTATTGTTCATGTGGACTAAGATTGTCGACTAAACGTAATGAAAACTGAATAAAATAGTTTTTGACCCTTATTCAGTAAATTTTTTCTTCTTTTTTCTTTATCTAGTCAAATCTGATCAATGAATGTAGCCAATCATTGGGCCAACTCTGAGCTGAACAGGGAATCTGGACATTCAGCCTGTGTCATTGATAATTGAGCTTAGTGTCCATAAATTGTAGCGGGCCATCTTTGGGCACCCCTGCTAAATAATTAAAAAAGATGGCAGCATCTTGTTATCTAAACTTTCAGCGATATTTACTATAAAAATAATTGTATATGTCTCATCTATGTTTCATTGGGTTTAATAAAATGATCCAACTGTTTCTACATTGGCACCAAGAGCATTTCAAAGTCACATCCTCATATTACACCTTATTTAGACTAACTCGTATGTTAATATTTCCCTCAGCCTGTCTGTCAGGGTGTACACGACGGTACTCGGCTGAAAGTGCCTTACTGTGGATTAGAGCGAGTGGCAGAGGAGAGGGAGAAACAGCCTCTTCGCCCGATAAGGCCCGCTTCACCTAATCCTCCAAACGCACTAACTCACCTGTCTCTATCAGGTGAAGAGAACCACGTCAGCTTTGAACAGTAAAAAAATACCTAAAAATAAGTCAAGTCCTATAAAATGCAAAATGTACTTTTCTGAGCTTTTAATACACACAGTTGTTTTATTCACGGGCGTATGAGTAATTCATTATGTTGAGCTATAGTTGTGTGCAGGAGTCGTGTACAAGAGTCGTGTACAGGAGTCGTGTACAAGAGTCGGAAACTGATTCACCTGTAAGTGATGTTACAAATAGGGACAAACCACTCCTCTCTAGGAAGTGCTCCTGCCTGCTCCTGCACTGTCAAGGAATGTACCCAGAGAAGCATTGTTATTACCACCATTTAGCAACATATCTGATTGGAGAAGGTGTGTGTTCGGCTGTGAGGGTGTCAAAGGCTTTGTTTAAATCCCAGAAGAGCCAAAAATGTTTTTGGAAACCCTCGAAAACCGGCACAAATGGTTTGTTCCTGTCTTTATAAATATTGTGATTTAATTTTGAAATGTAAAATGGTAACATAAATGTATCCAAACTAAATTGTGAAATGTGCAAAAAACACAAACATAATATACAGGATCTTTAAAAACAAGGGCTACATCATTTATTTAATAAGAAATTAAAACTGAATATTGTAGCCTATAGACCAGACGTGTCAAACTCCAGGCCCACGGACCAAATCCACCCCCCCACAAACAATTTTATCCGGCCCACCCCTTCCCTCGTTGCTGGTTAAATCCACATGGCTCTCATTCTCCAGCGGCAGGGACTAGTCGGGGATTCTTTTTATTTAAACCTGTGTCTCTGTCGAAGAATCATCTGCTGCAGAAAACTATGCTCACTAGGAAAGAAGCAATCTACTGAAGTAAAAATATAACTTCTGAAGCAAACGGGTACAGGTCTTGTCAACCCTATACGTCTTTCTTTGAGAATTCACATATAACTTAGATATTACCATGGAGACTACCTGCAACTGACAGCCCTATAATATCTAATCAGACCAGTAAAAATAGATTGAACTTGATCTTCTAAAGTTGATAAAAAGCGTGTTTTGAGCAGGTGTGAGGCAGAAGTGTTGTACTGATTGGTGCTTATCTGAGCTGCCAGGTGATCAAGATGAAGGCTGCTCTAATCTCATCTCAATCTAACTTTAATCCACAGATATCACCTCAAACTAATGCCAAGAGTAAATACACAAACATCTGATTAGCTACACCTGGTCCTCAGTTGTAGAGTTAGAATGTGGTTATCCAATACATATGTGAGCTTTTAATGTGCTGGTCTCGATTGTGTTGAAGAAAAGTAAGCATTTAAAATCAATGTGGCTGCCATACTATGTAGGTGTTGGACGAGGGATGCACCGGTTCTTGGCCAATACCAATGCCGATACCAATGCCGATATTTCAGTTAACTGTAAGAGTCGAAAGATTCTGCTCTGCTGTCTCTGAGATGCAACTCTTACATGCCCAAGTTCAGATGGTGAAGACTGAATGGTAAAGACCACCAGGATTTGGCCAGTTCATGTCAAAGTGCATTTATGATAAGTTCAGAGATAGATTACACACGTAAAGTTTTGTCATGATCATGGAGCCAGACTCAGCGCAGTCAAAAACCGTTCTGAGAATGACCTCCTGATCTAAGAGCAGAACTGTTTTTTATCAAAGTCATGAGTCTTCTCCCATTGGTTATTATTGGTTACGCAGATGTGAGGTCATCTTTTTCCTAAATTGGCCTGTTGTTAGCTAGCCCACCTGCATTCACTCAGTTCAACACTGCGACCTTGGAGAGAGGAGGAGTGAAATCCAGACTAAATACAAGGAATGATTTACGGCCTGGGATAGAAGAGGATTGAGTCTATATCAATTTAATCTATAAATATTAGTTTTACTTTTTTCAAGTTAGACTTTTTGAATGGGCTTTTTCTGTCTGTCTCTAACCCTAAATATTAGAAGTTTTTGACCTCAGGTTAACATCAGTCATCTGTACAGGCTGATACCAGGTACCAGTGTGTAGAATAAATGATGCAATCAATAATAAAGTGACTAGGTATCTTGAAAAGTGCTATATAAATCATATATAGTACTAAACATGAACAGAAACCTAAGCACGCCTTTTGTAATTCAAGGATTCAAAGTGTTTGTCGTCATATGCACAGTAGGAAACATGTTTCCCTGCACAATGAAATATTTACTTCACTGCCCGGACTGGATGCCAACAATAAAATATATATATGTGAATAGGGTGGGTGGATGATGACTATGGATTGAATTAAGTTAAGGGGTTGTAGACCGAGATAAATTATTTATGGTTGAAAGTGGTGGCGAGAGCAACTTGTGGCCAAAAAGG
>JAVQKC010210331.1:0-15134 GCA_036025475.1 Philypnodon macrostomus | reverse complement strand
GATGAGCTTCAAGAGGTAGTCACCTGAAATGGTCTTCACTTCACAGGTGTGCCCTGTCAGGGTTAATAAGTGGGATTTCTTGCCTTTTCATGAAAATAAAGAAAACTCATTGAATGAATTTTGATCTGTACTGTACATTTATTAGTTGATTCTCCCTGAAAAAAAAAGAATTGCTTAAAAGAAAATGATGTAGGCCTATTCTGTGCTAATGCAATACTGAAGAATGAACAAATTCCTATGTAATATAATGTAGACAGTAGTTCCATCAAGGGTCCTAGTTAAGTCAAAACTGTAGCCCAACCTAACAGTGTATACAAACATACTGACTGGCATCTCTCAACTGTTTAAACTTTCAACCCATCTGTGAGGGAAAACATTTAATTCACTGAACGCTTTAGTGTAAAGAGGCTGCAGATCGACCACATGCTGTTTCTCTGTGTGTTTGGTGAGCTGGAGGGTTGAGGCAGAATGAAAGAACGCTATGCAGAGGAGGTCTGTTTGTTTACATACAGCCAAAGTCACATAGTGCTGTTTAGAACTGTGTGGACCGTGAACCTACTCATCCAAATGACGAAGGCGTTGCATTTAGGCGGGACCAAGACACCCCCACTGGTTTGTAGGACGTTAAAACCAGGTGCTTCCTGTATATGCGCACTAGAAAAACAACAATTGTGACTTAAGCTTTACAACAGCTCAGCTCAAGCTTTGCCCTATGGGACCTGCAAACTTTTAACATCCAACAGTTTCTAGCTGTACTCCTGCCATGTTTCTGGGCTTGTAATTAAAAAGCTATCATCGTCATCTGCAGAAAGACTTGTGAGTGAATGTTCCCAAGTGCGTAAGTGCAACTCACCCTATGCTCAGGTGTTGCTTTATATCCGCAAGCCGACAAATCCCATTTCACACTTATTAGCACTAATTTGTCCTGGTTTTCTCCTCCATTGTTTTCGAAAAGACGCCCTAGAGTTGTGCTTTCAGTTGTAATCCCAAGACAAAGAAATATTCTGGCAGATCTTTTCACAAATGAGAGGGAGATTTACAAGACGTGGTGCCAGCTGTTGCAGACCTATAAAGTATTTTAACATTGTCTGAAATATGCAGTTTATATGTTACTGGAGCTGTATGTTCAAAGGGATTACATTGACCTGCATTTTGAAGTAGATCTGGATAGAGGTGCTGCTCTGTGAACCTCATTGTTGAGCGCTGTCCAGCTGGTCCCGCTCAAAGCTGGAACTAACTAAAGGTTGACCCCTGGTGGACACATTTGGTACTTGCAGTTGAAGTGAAATCTTATCTGGTACCTGCAGTTGAATTGAAATCTTAAAGGCTGTCAAAAGTGATCATTCCTAGTCAAACGAACATGTCAGTGAATGAAGAGCTTGATGAATCCCGACCGCAGCAACATTACTCTCTCTGTTTTATTAGCTGACTCACTTCTCCCTTGTCATGCTTATGTTTTATGCCTGACACAAAAGCATTTTACCAGCCCGCTCTGATTTATGGCTGCTCTGAAAGGTGTAATTTGAGGTTTTTTAGTGGAAGTCTTGAAGGGAAAAAACATGGAGGTGTCTCCTGGCTGTCAAATCATTCCGGGATGGAAGGAGCTGTGACTGTTTGCAGCTTCTTCTTACAATGTTTTTGCCCACTGCAAGAATATTTCTAATGCAAGAAGAAGAGACAATTGAGTACAATGAAAAATGTATCATAAACTGATCTATTATATATATATATATATATAATCTATTTATCAGCTAGCTTCTATGGACCTTGGAGGGGATATGCCAGTAGGCAGTTAATTACAGGTCTGACATAGAGGCACAGTTTCTTATAAGCAAAAACGTATGATATGGATTAGTGGCTGTGTGTGTGTGTGTTGCCTCGAAGCAACATTGCACCATAAAAACACCTTGTCTTTTTGTTGCCACATTGCATGAGTCATCTAACGTGTGAATGGACTAACTGAATAGTGGCAGGTAGGTAATAACGGACAGCCAAAGACACGAGCAGGAGTACATTAGCCGCTTGTAAAAGGAGATGATGGTGCCCACCAGCACACTGCCTCCCTATTGTCAGGTTTTCATTGGTCTCTTCCCTCAGGGTATCTCCATGGCGATGGGTGCAGTTAAGGTGCAGTTTATTCCCAGGTTCGGCGGCCGGCCCTGTCCGACGCCAGCGGTCTGCTTGTGCTGATAAGGCTGGCTGGGAAGAGACGGGACTCAAGGTTAATGCTGCCAGTCTGGAAGACGTTTGTTTTTGCTTAAGGCTAAAGTTGTATAAGAGAATCTTGGCTCCTATTTGTCCTCTGTAACAGCAAGTAAATGGTTGTATTTTACAAGAGCCTGGTGGGCCGCTTTATGACAGGTAAAATAACACAAAGGAAATCAGATGGAAAAAATCTTTTGAAATGCTTGGGTTTTGTAGTTTTTTATCAGAAAATGGAGAGCTTTTTTTCTGCTTGCGTGACTGCATCAAGACTGCTACAACATACACTTCATTCCAGGGCTCAAAGATGTAGGCAAAATACACATATACAAAAAAGGGATCAGCAATAACATGTTTGAATGAATTTACTCATTGCCATCAGAAGTATTTTAATTGTTTTCTGTTTTATTCAAACAAATCTGAGCTTTTTTACAAAAATTATGACATCTGAACGGCTGTTGGCCCCATGCAGGTTTCATTGTGCAAGGCTTTTTGGTTCTGAGTTGGAGGCAGAAATATATTACATCAATCACTTATTACCTGTTGTTTATGGGTTTTTGTGGCTAACAAGAAAGAAAATAAGTAAGACTTAGCTAAAATTACACCCTTGTTGTCACTGTGTTGTCAATCACATTTGGCAGGTTTTTTTTTCAGATTGATTGTATTTAAACCGCAGGAACTGGGAAGTAAGATTCAAATCCTAATGGCCAATATAATTTTTTGTCAAATTTTTAGTTTGGATTCGGTGTGTTCTCCCCAGACCAAACATGGCAGTCAGGTCAACAAGGTTTGCAGTCAGTTGGCCTCTTGAGTGACCCCGCACCTTGGTGTGAGGAGTGGCCATTTGTCCCTGTCCTCTTCAGGCCCCCCCTCCTCCACTGTTTTGATTTGAACTGCTTTTACACCATTGCCCCGGTTCACTTCTTTGCCACTTAGGTCCTTAGGTGGGCTGCACATTATAGTTGCACTGAAGCAGTCATCTGGAACCTACTTTACCGCTGGCACGCATTGCCATGTTTTATTAATGTATATGTGACATTGTGAAACACAGACAGTTATTTCTTTGGCCCAGATTTGTACATAGTAGACTTGGAAAAGTGTGGAGCCAGCTGTGGAAATACTGTAGCAGATAGCAAGCTAGCCAACAACAAAGTGAAAATGTTATAGTGTGCTGCTCTGCGGAGATTTTTATTTCCTCAGGATAGCTCTGGCTGTTTGAACAGGTGGACCATTCCCCCCACGGCTGTGAATGCTCCAGACCCTCTCATGTCATGCAGTTAGGGCCAGCATTCTTCCCTCTACAGCATCGACTCCAGGTAGATGTTCAAGGAATGTGCACATTGTATTGGTTCAAACAGGTTGATTTTATATTTATATATTAAGAATTAAGAAAAACTACCTTTGGATAAATAAGAATATATTGAGAAGAAAAGAGGTGTTATTTTGATGTAATTATGTGTTGAAAAGCAAGTCAGTCTGCCCCAGGGCCGCTGTGACGACAGAACTAGCTCTCCACTAGTAGTGTGTAAATAGATAATGTGCTTCAGGAACTTCAGGTGTATTGAAAAGTGCTATATAAATCAATGCCACTTTCAAAGCACATATTGAGATGCTGCGAGACACAACTTGGAGCATTGCAACACCTTTACAGTGGTGTTCTTCTGGGTCTTGTTTTTACTGGTGTGAGCAGCTGGACTAGAACTGCTTGTTGATGGGGGGAAAGTGAGCTCACTGATTAGAGAGGCTGAGGTGAGGGCCGTGCTGTGTGTTTTTCGACATGTTTTGTGTGTTTGGCCCCAGGGCTTTGGATGCACCCAGACTGAGTCACGCTCCAATGGTGCCATGGCTCCGGCTCCTTAAGCTCCACTTTTCTCCCTATATTTTTCCCCTCTTCACTAGTCCCCTCCCACCGGCCCACATAAGCAGCTGGTCCTCTGCAAACATACATTCGCACATGTAGAGGGGATCGGATGGGAGGACAGGATAGAGTGATGAAATGCCAGAAAAAGGAAGGCGCTGGATTGAAATTGATGGGCTACTGTAGAATGTAGCAGGTAAACACCAGCAGGCGCCTCCCCCACTAGGACACTGGTTTTCCATGCATATACATCATATAACATTCATCTACACAGTAACCTGGATAGAAAAGCTCCCTGTTTGATTTAACCTCTGTCAGCCTGAGCTTGCCCTGGGACCAACAATATGGAGACTTTTGTTATATTAAAAAAAACTTGAAAGTTTTGTCCAAATACTAACTAATAATGACAACAAATTAATGTTTGGGGATTTAGCATTCAATCAAGGCACACCATATTTTCCCTTGTTTCAGCACTAAAATACACCATCCATTAATTTAAATGATAAAGCGGGCCGAGCCTATATGACATCGTACAAATGATCCCTACATACTGTGCTCTGATTGATAGATGATTTAGCTAATTTACCGAAGAAAACAGTTGCATGATTAACATTGCATTGTAATCATCAATAAAGTGTTGTGTATGGTACTAAGGCTTGGTTAGTATCAATGAAAAAACCACATGCTCCTGTTGTCACTCCAGCTCTTTTGTCTTCCAATAATGCATTTACTTCCTGTCCTCCTCTTTCCATGTTTCATACTTCATCTTCATCGTATTTCATCATTTTCATATAACATCTGCTCTTGTAACTACATTATCTGCATCTGTTTGACATTTATAAACATAACCAGCAGATGGCGATGTGACTCTTCAGAGACCCTGCACTTGGCCTCATTTGATCCCTAGAGCAAAAACGCTGTCTTGTGACCTCTGTGTGTGATTTTTAACAAAGAGAAAATCAGAACGTCTGACTTTTTTTTTTATTCAGCCTGCTCCATGGCTTTTAAAAGAGATGAATATGTATTAAGACCTGCACCCACAATAACTCCAGCTCCAGAAATGCTGCGGTGCTATACTTATGTTATTCACTCTATTGGACAATATGGTGGAATATGTGCATATCAGAAAAAGACGAAAAATGGTTTGGGAAGTAATATTGTTATTGGATATTGGACATGCCATTCATCAGTTACATTTTAGACATCAAGTTAAAACAAGAGTTAATATAATTCATAATACTTTTATTTGTATAACCCAAATTCAAAACAACTGTTGCCTGAAAATACCTTACAGAAATCCACCCACACTCCCCACTCCACACTGCCCTGTCCAAACATTTTTGCTACAGCTGCACAATTGGCCCACCAGTACCCAACATAATTCATATTTCTCTTTTTTGTCTAACGTATGAGACTGTCCTGACCTTGTGGAACTAACCCCAAAAGGACTTTCTTTGGGCCTGCATGACCTCTACGTGCATCAGGACCAGATCAAGAGACTTGAGGCTTGTTTAGTCTGACCACTGCTGAACCTCTGTTGGCCTTGCTTCTGTCTCTGGGAGGCTTTTGGTTAATATGTTTGTTTTACTAAACCAACCCTCTTGTTGTTTTGGTGTTGGTGGAGGAATGTGAGCCCATGTACTTCTAGTGACGCTGATTGTGTTCTCTGGGAAATTCTGCAATCCAGATCTGTGGCATTGGAGAGATTGGTGACGTTATTGGGGTAAATCTGGCTTGTTGCGTAGGTCAGTTGCATTGGAGTATTAGTTTTTATGATACAGTCAAATAAGTGATAGTTGAAAGAAGGCATTCAAATCGAATTCAAATCTTTTTTTGTACAAACAATATAACTGCATTTAGAAACTGCCACTGAGTTTGTTTATAGACCACTGTATGCCCTAAGGTCTACTACAGGGTCCATAAACTATCAAATGTGTCATCAAAATCATCAAAAACTTCCTAGTAAAAAGACATCAAAACCTCTGCCACCAAACCCCATCTACATCCATCTGACACTATACATTTTATTATGAGCAAAGTGAACACAATGAATAAAACAAACCCCAGAGCAGCCTCAAAGCCACTGTGGGCCCAGCTCAGGTTACATAACTTTGTGTTACAAATGCAGCCACTGTTGATCTGGTTATAAAGTCTTCAGATTTATGCTTACAGCCACATTTTTGAGATTTCAACAAGTTAAAAAAAGGATTATCACAGATTACAAAATTTGGTATGGCTTCTTATATAATTTTTGATCACCAAGTATTTGTAATAGCTGGTCTTTATTAAGGACACATACTGCGCAGAGGTTAACAATGGGGCATCAGCCCCTAAATGAAGCCCTGACACTTTAAGGATACAGTTGTCATGGTTACACTCAGACACAGGTTGTGTTGCCTGGAGACTGCAGCTATAACCAGTGTGTTTTTGCCGCTATGCATTGCTTTTCATTATTAATTAGTAAAGTAAAGCATCTGATTAGTTTTCAATAAAACATCTTAAATGATGCTAAAGAAAGTAATGGAACGATGTAGCTGCAATGGAAAAAGAGAAAAAATATTAAGAACTATATATATATATATATATATATATAAAATAACTTGAGATGGTTCATACTCCAAAATTCTGTCATGGCCTGGTACTATCTGAGGCACAGCTCTTCTGGGAGTCTCTTGCTTGAGTAATGTTTGTCACTTCACCTGTTTCTCCCATTAGGGGCCTCAGAGAAGCTAAGGGGAACAACAGCATCAAAGTAGAGGCTTAGAGAGGCACCATGTTGACCTGTGGTTCTCAATTAGAGGGCAAGGGGTGGGGGTATTACTATGGGCACGCTAATGACAACTCAAAAACAACTGACAGGCGGTGAGCATGGAGATAAGGGCAGATTGGCGCTAAATCCAATAAGCTTGTGTTCAATTGGCCTTCTTGTTTGGAGTTGTGAATAAGTGAGATCTACTGTTCTCATAGGTTTCCTTACATAAAATATGCTTGGTGTGGTGAATGGTTATACTATAGATGCAAATACAATAGGTATATTAAGGCTTATTATACTGGTTGTGCTGCGGTTTAGCTCTCTTCCAAACTTAAAATATGTATTGCCATGTCTGGACATTTTTACTGTAAAAAATGGTTACATTACAGCCTTAATACACACACGCACACACACGCACACACACACACACACACACACACACACATTCCACTTTTTGACTCATGCCTGCACAAAAAAAAAAAAAAAATATTATTTGTATTCTCTGTATAGTTAACATCAGATTAGAAAGGGGCTCTGAGCAACCAACAAGCTATGTCTGAAGCTGGCAGTGTAAAGTGAACAATAGCATTGATGTGATTGTGACAGTATATTGTCCCACTTTGTCCTGCATCCCGTTTGGTCCATGATGATGTGGTCCCCCGGTGTAAAGCTTTAATACTGTCATTGCATTATGAGTGCACAGCAGCCTGGCATTGTCCCATTACATTTGAAGAACTGAATAATTCCTATTCAGTGGGGACCATGTATTGTATAGCAGCTGGTTGTTTACATCTTCTTGTAGTTAGTGATAACACACTTGTTTGTTTGTGTTATTCCCAAACCATATCCTACTACATGATCCACTGTCTCCCCACTGCCAGCCCAGCTGAGCGTGACTGGCGCATAATACGCTCAAAATCGATCTTTTTTTCAACCGTGGGACGTCCATTGGCTCGGAAGATTGCTGAATGATGGTGTGTTAGCTGAGAGGAAAGATAAGGAACTGGAGTGGAGTACTTTAAAGAGACTAGTGTTGACAAAGATGGATGAGCTGGAAGAGGTAGGAGTGTGAACCTCAGTGGAGCACAAAGCTAAGCTGCATCTGGCACAGAAAACTCAAGTGCACTGCAGCGCTAAAGAAAATGGAATCAGTAACTTTAGCTGTGTTTGAAATAAGGGCTGCATGCATCTTTATTCCTTGAGTGTTAATAGAATGACTCTGACTATGAATGCTTTTAGTTTTTTTTGTATGCCCCTATATTAACACAACACTGAATTCTTTTGAATTAATTCTAACCAATGACCCTGGTGGGAATAATACTTTAAGTGTGATATAAAAATGAATATTTGTGGAGGGGGAAAAGAGCCTTTCTCAGCCTACTTCGGGCCTCGGGTCGGGTACGCTCACAATGGACAGTCACTCACGGTCACAGGACTTAGACAATTACATAGACAATTCAGTTTTGTTCACTAAATTGCCAAGTCACATACAAAGTTGTCTATGGTCAGACATGGAGTCTCCTTACAGTCTCCTTGCTGTGAGGAGCACTGACTACTCAATGATATTCTCCTCTGATCCTGTTAATGCCATTGTATCCCTTGGCTGTTGCTTTAGCATCTGTATTGTGTGAGTCCATCCTTCTTGTCTGCTCTTCACTGCCACCAGCTGCTGTGTCGTACTTATTGTTTCAGGGAGTTTTGTTCATACTTCATACTGGGGAGGGGGCCACAGGTGCTCCTCTGGCCCTTTGCCCTGTTGTGGAAGACCTCTCACCTCACCCTGGTTTTAGACATCCAGCAGCATCTCGGCCGGCTGTTCTTGTCACGCCTTGACTGACAGGTACAAAGTGACCCCAGTGTGCTCGGAGCTCCTGAACTCACCGCTGTCACTCAACTGTCCCGACACAATGGCCGACCCCAGAGCACGGGCGACCTGCCTCTTTATCCTCTTATTGAATTACAACACGAGTCGTCTCTCCACACTCAACCAGTAATTGAAAACATGTGATTAAAAAAGTCTGAGATATGCTCCACTGAACATGACTCTATCCAACAAGAGTAGTGGTCAGACCCTGAAAGGTGATAGCAGTATTCCCATTTTGAGAGCTTAAAGGGCCCATGTTATGACTTTTCTGGTGTTTTTTAAATCTTATTTGTAGTCTATGATGTATATAGGGGAAGTAGGTAATCTGTCAAAATTTGTATTTTACTTTAGACCCTCTACTGGTCTATACAGCAACATCAAATATTACTTTGTACTATTGTCCCTCCCCTGGCCTCTGCAGAATACAGATACATTCACATCATAGAACAGGGTGAGATAAGATAAGCATTTTTTTCAATTCTTCTTTACAGACTGCACCTTTTAAGGCCCTCTTTCCATCTGCTGGCCACACCCACTTAATTACTACAGCCAAAGTAAAACAAAGTAACAGCAAGGAAAGATCTCACACCTTAGCATAATGGGATTACTCAAACAAGCTCAATACTCCATATATGATTTTGACAAGGAAAAAACATTAAATCATAGTATAGGATAGGGCATCTTTAAGGTGTTAACAGGGAAGTCAATTTTCATGGATGATTGATGATTGTTTTGGTTTTGGATGTGCCGGCATTTAGGAGCAGACAGAGCATAACCTTTAGACATGCCTCTATAAGGCTTGGCCTAACTGGAGTGTATTCTGGTACAGCAAAGGCCCTTTAAACCCTTACCTCTGTGTGGGGTCATAGAAGGTCTTTTTTCATTTAGGTGCCAAGATATTGTTTTTCAGTTTTTAATATCAACTAGGTTAAGCCTCACGTGAATTATATTTCATTCCTGTTCTTCATCCAACCACATCTTTAGTAGACTTATAAACAGAGCCTTTAGGACTGTGATATGGCCAATTTTTGTTCAAAATTGGGCACATCACAGTGAAGGTACTTTATTTGTTATTTACAATCTATATAAATTCAGAGTCTGCTGTCTATTACATCTGCTGACATCAATGCAATTAAATATTACAGTTCTTGTACATGTATTGCTGAAATAGTCCATGATGGAAAGTCCGTAGGTTCTGTCAGTGTCCGCCTGTAAGTGTCATGAAGTCAGCTATAGTTGCCCTGGATAAATGAACCAGTGAATGAAGGTCCTTGGTTTAGATGAAGCAGTCAGTTGGAGTAGTGCAGAGTTCTTAAGAGGTGTGAAATGACAACTTTTACAGAATATCTCACCAAAAGCTTTAAATCCCACTGGAATCCTCCAACAGTCCCGTCTGATTGAAGGCTGACCTTTAAGACTGCACAGAAAGACAATTTCCCCTTCAAAGGTTACCGTGACTTTGTGCAACACAGTGAAAAGTCACACAGCTCGATGCACACATTCCTTTCATTTATTTAAAATTTTCTACTTAACCAAATAGCATTTTGCAGCTGCTGAAATATTACATGTAGGAGTCATTGTCCATTGTCTGATGGCTGTTCAAGTTGCATGTGGAATAGGCTCGAGACTCGCACAAAAGAAATACATTTACATAATTTCAAGCATAAGCAACTGAATGGTCATGAGTGTTCTGTAATTAATTGAATTTTGGCAACAAACTCCTCTCCAATGCATCCCAAGACACATCTGCCCATGGCAATACAAACCAGGTTACACACAGTCAATTCAATTAGCAAAGCCCAGGAAATCCAGTGTGAACAATGGGTCAATTTACCGCTATACCGATCCAGTGATGAGCCAGAACAGTGGGGCTTTTAACACACAAATGCCAATTCCATTAGCGCAAATGGAAAATTAATTTGTGACATGTGTCAATAATGGTCTGAAAGGTCTGCTAGGAGAGGTGTTAAGTGGTTGTTAGGCACTGCTATTGTGAGTTCGGACAAAAGTGGATTTCAGATCTGCAAGATGGCACATGGTTTCTCCGTTACTGGCCTTGAGAGCTTAACTTAATATTCTCTTTTTGTGCAAGTCTAGCCTCTTTATTACAGTTCTTTATTTTCTTTACCAATATGAAAGTTAAAGCTTCTATTTATGTATTAGGTAGATCCCAATGCTGAAGACAAAAGAGCAACAGGGATAACAGGAAGGCTGTGGTTTAATGAAAAGGCCGTGATCGGAGGGGGATGGTGTGACCTTAGTCGTTTCTGATCCCTATGCGCTTGTGACGGGACGACATCAGACAACGGATTAAGGTAATCAAGGCTAGTAATGAGAATGGGGCGCACATTCATGAGGCTGGACACTCCCCGAAAGCATCAAATCAGCTCCTGCATGTAAAGCCACGTCCCTAGTAAGATGTAACCTCAGCTGTGATGGGACAGAAGGGGGGGCCCACAGCAGACAGCTATAGATATATAGGCACGGGGAAAAGCCCGTTTTTCCAATAATGGATTACCTAAGCTTTGTATTCTTAACAATGATGTGGGTCTTTTAGTTGCTCAATGACTTTGAGTTATTGTTGAGTTTTGAGATATGAACTGTAAGTGCATTTTTGTTGCTGTTTGAGGTTAAGTTCAACATAAATTTACACAGCGTACTGATGGCTTGGCATTAGTTAAGTGGCTAGATAATCTGCCTGTGTTGGTCAGGACTTCAATTCACCAAAAGCCACAGTTTGTACCATATCTAGCTTCAGATAAATGGAGAGGAGTACAAAAAACAGCAATAATCTAAGATCAATTTCATATTCATTGGGGTTGTTCGTGGGTGAAACTATACAAAATGTCCAGTTAGTCACCCAGTGTTGTACTGCAGGTAGCATGTCCCAGTTTTGTTCAGTCCTTCCTTGTGAGTGTCATCTGGCAGCCACTGCAGATCTTTGAAGGAGCGGACGTCTCACTTTGTTACAGCTCAGTGGCCCAGTAAAACAACAAGGCGGCTGTGTGTGACTGTGACTGCCCATGAGGCTTCTGAGGTCAGTGTGTTGGCCAGACTAATGGGCTCAGGTCATGCAGCAAAAAGATTTACTGACTGGTCAAGACATCCAGTTAGCCTCACAACCAATTTCATCAAACTGCAGACATGTTTCTGTGTTGTATTTTTCAGGGTTGTGTGACATTTATCAAGGCCCGGTTTAGCCTGTCTGTCTGAGTATTGAGGTGTTTGAGTGATATCAAATGACCTCACCTTTTCATTTGGAAAATCACCATAATGTAATGAGGCTGAATGGGTGTCTGGCTATAACTCAGGCTTTGGAAACTCTAACTCAAACAAGGTGACACAACAATGTTCCACAATCAAAGAGCATTAACAAATGAAGGTCTCGGAAGTCTAAGTCTTAACATTATATCCAGTGTATTAGCAAAAGCTGAAAAACATGTATAATGCTAACCCCACACAAAAGGTTTTATAAAGCCGTATGATTTGCTGTAAGATTATATGTATTGTTTACAAACACACAAGTGTGACTGGGGCTCCTCCACTGGTCTAGCATAGTATGGTAATTAGTGCCGGTTTAGACCTCATTTAGTCCTGTTTTGGACCTTGGTTAGACAAGTTTCAGTCCTAGTTCAAATCTGATTTAGACCTGTTTAGTCATAGAAACCCCAATGAGACCCTTTATCTTGTTGGGACCAGTTAAGAACTGAACTGGAAAATCTCACGAGTCACAAGTGGACCAACATTAGCTCAAACCTTTCAATACATTAAAAGCACTTTTCAATGAAAATATACATTGATTTTCTAGCATTTCAAAAAATAATGTTACTATAGGCCCCATTTTAGTTTACGCTGTGGGTTAGAAAATTATCTTTATTATATCGGCGAAAACAGCGTGTCACGTCGGTGTTCGTCCGCGTCCACGCCCGCGTCTGCAGATCCTAGCTGTGAACGCGATAACTCAAAAACAAATTGCCAGATCAGTTTCAACATTTGCACACAGGTACATACCATAAAGACGCCAAACCATATCGATTTGGTGCCCGTTGGTGAGTGTAGCAGATGTATGGGGCAGATGTATGGGGCAGGCAGATGTATGGGGCAGAAGTATGGGGCAAACGTATAGGGCCGTTTTCGCCGATATACACCTTCCTGTCGGGCCTAGTTGTTCACCAGAATCCTGTGATTGAATTTTTGTGTGTGTGTGTATGTCATCTTGAGGACACTAGCAAATACCATACATAGTCCCATAGCAAATATGACTTGGGCAACCTGTGGACAACTCATTTGCACAAGACTGAAGATTAACACTAGTCAGGCAAAACATTGGATAAACCTGCTATTCTTCAAGTATGCAGACTCTTTTATTCAAAAGTCTTCATTGGTGCTACCTATGCTTTCACACTGTGCTGCCAATGTACGGAGCCGCTGGGAGTTATGATAGCTTTTAGTAGAAAGGAAAACCATGTGGACTATAGAGCTGGCTAACCCCCATCAGCCAGTGCAATCACCTCCTAAGCCCTCCCTGAATAAAGTCACAGGGGTGAAATATGACCTGTTTTTAATATCCCGTCTAATAACTGTGTTGACAAGTGCCATGAGTTACCTACTGCGGGAATGTCGTGGCATTTTGATAATTAGCTGTAAATACTATTTTATTGTACCTCGCCAACACTGTAGTGATGATGTGTTTTATGGTGGCAAAGGTTATGTTGAAGTTTTTATGAGAGTTATTGCACGGTTGATAGCGAAGATCTATGAAGGGTGGTTGAGAACTGCATAGACCAAGCCCGGAGATATTATAGTATAGGGACATCAATTATATTACAGTTACTCCATCTTTTCAATAGATGATCTGACAAAAGATAGCTCTCTTCTGTACTTTAAAAGAGAGGAGTGATAGATAAATCGACTTCAAACTTGAACCTAGAAGTCAGTTTTCTTGTCATAATACATTTTACTTATAGCACTGAGCAGTGGCCGAGTGGTAGTCTCTGAGATGGCAAATTTAACAATCTATGTTTCTGAGTGGAGTATATAGTAGATAGTAGTAATAAAATGCTTTTCTGGACACCCAAAAATAATGAATGGAATTGGAAAGAGAAAGAGTTTTAACTGATGCCTGGTCTAAACTAACTTCCAGCGCACTAGCAAATGCCTGGAGCTGTTTTGCCATAGAGGAACATGGTGATGCTTCTGTCGAACAAAGACACAGCTTTCAATTTTAGGTTGATCATCAGTATTTCAAGATCAGTCCTCCAGCATTATTCTTTAACTGCCTTTGTTAGTGTATTCAAGCAGTCTTGTCAAACATCCCAACGTTTATGTAATTACACTCCAGTCATAACCAGGCCATTATTAGTTGTTTGAGTCTCCAATTACGGTTTTTGTGTGTGTCATTTCACTGGCTGCTCTCTGCTGGCACTGCCTCTTGCTTGCCGAGTAAACAGGAATACAAAGCTGACAGCTGTTTGATAAATTATGCACAAGCCCAGTGTTGCTCGATGGATCCCTGCTCGCTCGTGCATGCACAGTGATCCCAGTGGAACGGAAAAGGAGACTCATTAAACTACTCCACACATTTGCACTCTCTCCTTTAGTCGTCTTCACACCTTCTCTTCAACATCCCACTTGCTGCCATTCGCTCATCTCTCATCTCTAATACTGCAGCCAGACTCATATCCTCTGCAGATGGGAGTGCTGATAGGAAGAGACTGTGACTAAAAAAGAGGCACACACCTGAGGCTAACGTCAACACACGGTCTGACCTGTGCTTTCAGTGGTCCCAAACCTGTTGGAGGTCTCTCTTACAGTGTGTAAACCACATGAGCGGCATCTACTACCAAAGAGTAGATGCCGCTCATGTGGTTTATATAATTAGCCACCATGACTTCCTGTAAGTAGTTATATATATTGTGGAATCACGACGGTCCGAGTCCTCCGATCCTACATAACTCAAAAAAACAAATTGCCGAATCAGACTTTACAGACAGGCACATATTATAAAGAGGCCCAAACTGGATTGATTTTGTTGCTTCTACAATGAATAGTAATTAAGTAATTAATTAATGAATGGCCTAAAGCTGTGAACGCAATAACTCAAGAAGTTTTTGCCGGATCTTTTCAACTTTTGGAGACAGTTACATATCATGAAGACACTGAACTAGATTGAGTTTCTTATGTTTTACAATGATTAATAAATGATTAATTAACTAATTAATGCCCAGGAGCACTTTAATGGAGCCATTAATCCTGCTAAACATAAACAAAAATGCATGAATTTTGGCACAGTGATCCGGACTAGCGTATATTTAATGTACATAGGCAAATTACAGAGGTCAAATAAAGAATGCCTCTATAGCGCCCCCATGTTTATGACCTCTATGGGACCCTGGACACACTTACTTTGGCAGAGAGCAATGAAACTTGGTACAGTGATTCTCCACAGTGTACCCAAC